>ML368259.1:0-29005 GCA_005239525.1 Nicotiana knightiana | reverse complement strand
GATTGGAATATTTTAGTTGTGGAGTTTCTTCATAAGCTTAGGATCAACCTTTAACGTATAGGAGACCTTTATTTAAATTGAAAAGCACTTAATTTCGCCAAAACTCGGTTTTTTACCGAACTGGGGACCCTGGCGTTTCAGCCCTAACGCCTGGCTAACGCCAGGCCAGGGCTGGCGTTTCAGCCCTAACGCCTGGCTAACGCCAGGCTAGGGCTGGCGTTTCAGCCCTAACGCCTGGCTAACGCCAGGCAGGGCCAAGTTGTTTGGTTTTGTCGTCCGGCTATCGCCCGGGTGTCTCCTTTTACGTATGTTCCGACGTAGTTGCATCCTTTTAGCTCCATTTCATCTCCACTTCACCCATACATGAAATAAACTCCATTAAACACTTAACAAGTATATTTTATGCGTATAAAATGTATGGTATAATTCAACTATGCAATTTAGTCTTGCATCATACGCGTGACATGATTCTTGACACGTCGAACTAAACGAGTATGCGTACGCGTGACTCGTATTGAGTTAATTATTTAAATAATCGAATAATAAGAAAGGTTAAAAATACAAATATATCCTAAAAGTGAGTAATTAAACAATTTAAGCCAAGTTTAATCATTAAGCGACCGTGCTAGAACCACGGAATTCGGGAGTGCCTAACACCTTCTCCCGGGTTAACAGAATTCCTTACCCGGATTTCTGGTTCGCAGACAATTTAAACAGAGTCAAAATTCCTCAATTTGGGATTTAAACCGGTGACTTGGGACACCAAATAAACTATTCCAAGTGGCGACTCTAATAAAAATAAAATAATCCCATTTCGAATAATGTCACTTTAAGTGGAAAAACTCCCATACCCCCTTTGGGGCGTATAAAAAGGGAGGTGTGACAGTGAGCATCGTATTTGAAGTTTGCAGATGATCCGAGAAGTAATTGTTATCCTAACGGGAGCACTATTCGCTCCAGTTCTCATTCAGCGTTCATATCTTACAACTACTTCAAATGTAACATATCACCGTCCGTTACCCATTCCCATTTGATAACCAATTGAATATCCATAACCATTCCCAGATACAACCATTCCCAATACCGATATTGTCATGTCCAAAATATCTTGTCCGTTCTTACAATAACTCCATCGTTGGATTCAGAACTACACATCGCCTGATTCCTGTAAAACCAGGGATATGTAGGCAGCTCAGAAACCAAGGTCCGGCCTATATTTTTCGTAATCACCCCATTCGGTCAAAAGCGGTCATAAATTTCTTTACCCGACAACTCTTTCATCCTTCCCAGGTAAAGAGGGGCAGTTGTTGATACCCAATTTTTCCCTCATATTTTCCAAATATATATACACACTTTCAAAACAATGCATATGCATCATCATTTGATTTATACAAGTATTTTTTATAATTTTCCATAATTTTAAACACTTTAAACTAATTTATTTCTGTATTTTATTATATAAATATATAATAATCACCTTGAAACTTATTTTTTATGATGATTTAATCACCTAAATGTGTCATTTATATCAATATGAGGTTTTAAATATTTTCAGTGCATTTCTTATAATTGCAATTGCTAAATTGCATATTTTTGCAATAATAGCCCATATGCATACATAATTACATTATTTTTTGCAACAAATTAACTTTTTATATTTTTATAATGCTAATTAATTGCTTTTAATCATTTTTAGGCACAAATGATAGTTTGGTATTTATTTATTATTTTTATAAATTATTTATTTTGATTAAAATTGGGTATTTAAAATCTAGCCCAATACCCTTACACAAGCCCAATTACCCCTGGCCCAAGACCTATTATCCCAACCTCATACCCGTTTAAACCACTCGACCCAGAACCCCTTTTAATCGCGACCGTTGATCTCTGAGATCAACGGTCCATATTACACCCTCCTTTTTAACTATGCCCAAACCCCTAACCCTAGTCACTTCTCACCACCCCTCCTCCCTTGAATCCTCTCATCTCTCATCTCTCATGAACCCTAGCCTTCGTCTCTCTCAATCTCTCCAAATCCGGTCCCAAAATGGAATCCAACATGGATGCTCTTTCCTTATTTACCTTCCCTCACTATTGGTTACTCGTCTATGATATTACCTAGTTGTTTGCCTAGCATGGCAAGAAAATATCGCCATAATCGAACCAAATCGGTCCGAATCTCTGATTTATGTGGCTATTCTGTCTATGTTCATCATCGATTCTTTGTGAGTAACGAATATTTTCCATATCAGTTGATTATTCTTACCTACTCCAAATTAGGGTTTTCAAACCTTTTCAATCGAACCAGAATAGGTTCGATTTTCTGATTTTTAACGCTATTCTGCCTCTATTCATCCTATTATGTGTTATTTTTACTTTATTTTTGTATATCCCGCTGATTTCACACTTTCCCTAAAACTACGGTTTGAAACTTTTCCCTTTTCTTACTGACTCTGATGGATCTTTCCTTTTATGTTTTCTATTACTCTCTTTCCTTATGTTTCCCTAATTTTTACTTTAATATTTGCCAAAATATTCTGAATGATTTCATGTTTTGATATTATTTGTGTTTCCCTAATTTTTACTTTAATGTTTGCCTTAAATATTCTGAACGATTTTGTATTCGTGGTATATTTTGGTTTGCCTTAAATATTCTGAAAAATTTTTTGTGTTTCCCTGATTTACTGAATCCTTGATTTGTGCCCAAAATTACCTCTAGTTGATTCCAGAATATTTTCTTTCTAACCTACTTGCATCTAAACAATTATTTTTCCATGTTTATGTGTTGATTTCTACCACTATATAAACTCTTCCCCCCACTCCCTTTAGAGGGACTTGGACACTTCTTTTTGAACTCAATACAGCCTTACTAGACCTAAAGTTATCCTGATTTTGCATTCTATACTCTGACTTTGGCCAGTTGGAAGCCAAGGCTATTCAGTTATGAGATCTTGCCATATACTGTGGACTTCTATTATTTTTGTGCATTTTTTTGCTTAACTGGTGAGTCACTTGACTTCTACAGTTTCATTCTTACATGTCTCTGATTGGCATACGTTTGTCACGCCCCGAAATCCCACCATCGGCTCATGATGGCGTCTTACGTTGAACCCGCTAGCAAGCCAACGTATATAGCTAAACTAGCAAGAAAATCTCAACTTTTTAGAATAAGCTAAAACACTTCAAAATTAAATCAGCGGAATAAGTACATCTTTAAGCTAAGTAAAGACAATCATAATACAACGACGCAAAATTTCCCAAAACCTGGAGTCACAAACTCACGAACTGTCTAAGAGTGCTAAATATAAGTCTGAAAGGAAATACATGTCTGCCTTTGAAACTAAAGGAAAAACAAGACAGAATCGAAGACAAGGGGATAGAAGAGACGCCAAGGCCCACGAACGCCAGTGGGTATACCTTGAAGCCTCTATGATGACCTGGAAGACAATCCCACTAATGATGTCCTCCGGATCCGGTAGCGTAATCTGTACAACATAAAGAAGTGCAAGTGTAGCATCAGTACAACCGACCCCATGTATTGAGTAAGTGCCCAGCCTAACCTCGGCGAAGTAGTGATGAAGCTAGAACCAGACTACCAAATAAACCTATGCAGTTCAAATAAATATATACATATATATATAACGGATAATAAATATAGGGAGAAAACAATTAACAAAGGAAGGGGAAACATGCTGTGGAGAGTTAACAGTTTCATATAAGAAATCTCAATAAGGAAAAGAACAACAAGGCCAGCATATCAACAAGGACAAGAAATCACAGACTTGCACGGCATTACCCTTCGTGCTTTTACTCTCGTTCTCACTATGCAATGTATAATGTAATCAATGTAAACCATGGCATGGCATCACCCTTCGTGCTTTTACTCTCTTCCTCACTATGCAAGTATAATGTCATCAATGTAAATCGTGGCACGGCATCACCCTTCGTGCTTTTACTCTTTTCCTCACTATGCAATGTATAATGTAATCAATGAATATCGGTATGGAATGGTACATCGTACAGCACCGCATCACCCTTCGTGCTTTATACTCTTTCCTCACAATGTCAAACAATGCACGGCATCAACCTTCGTGATTTAACACTCTTCCTCACCCAAACAGCAATCACAAACAAGGGAAAGGGAGTACACAGAACAGATATAGAAATCCCGGCAAGGAAACAATAATAGAAATATCAACATCCCAGCAAGGGAGACAATATCAAACAATGCACGGCATCACCCTTCGTGCTTTAACACTCTTCCTCACCCAAACAGCAATCACAAACAAGGCAAGGAAGTGAACAGAATAGTTATAGGAATCCCGGCAAGGGTAACATCAATTAAACAATTAAATCCCAGCAAGGGAACATCAATTAAACAATTAAATCCCGGCAAGGGAACATCAACTGCACAAGTAAATCCCGGCAAGGGTATAATTCAATAACTCTTTCTCTTTCTTTCACTTTAATTTCCATGATCATTCTATCACTTGAGCTAACACTCCAACGGCGTTTAGAGAATACAATTCCCTTCGCATAATTTTCACAACATATAGAAGTCATCAATTAAGCATGGGATTTATCACAAAATCAGAATATTCACAATATAAGGACTCACGGTCATGATAGACACCAATGTATAGATACTCGTCACCATGCCTATATATCGTACTCTACAATAAGCAAGTAGAAACCAAGACTCAACTCCTATTCCTTCAAGCCAAAGTTAGACCGAACACTTACCTCGGGTCCGAAGTATAGCAATCAACCCGGAACCACACGTTTGCCACAAGTATCCGACTCCAAATGGCCCAAATCTATTCAAATAAATTTCATACCATAAATAACATCTCATGCAACTGATTCTACTATTCAATTCGAGTTTACGGCGCGAAATTAGGTGAAATAACCAAAACGCCCCTCAGGCCAGCATATCGGAGTGGGGTAAATTTTACATTTTCAGAACCCTCGAACATTAATCTCTCAAATCGGAGGTCAATCACCCACTCAAACCCCAATTTTAAAAAAAACCTAAGTTCTACCCAATTTCACCCATGAAAATCTTTGATTTTAAGCTGAAAACATGTTAAATGATGTTAATGATTGAAAGAAATGAGTAAAAACCACTTACAACTGATTTGGAAGAGTCTTGTTCTTTGGAAAAATCGCCTAAGAGTGTTGAGTTTGAGAAATTATGAAATGTGAAGTAAAATCTCGGTTTTGTACAGGGCAGGCTACTGGTTGGCATCGCAAATGCGAACAGGCGTTCGCAATTGCGAACACCCCTGACATGGGAATTGCGAAGCATAGTTCGCATTTGCGGTCACTGTGCAGAAGGAGGGACTTCACATTTGCGAAGGAAGGCTCGCATTTGCGATAACTGTGCAGCCAGTGCACCTTCGCATTTGCGATGCTGGCTTCGCATTTGCGATCACTGCCATCCAGTGCACTGTTCGCATTTGCGATGCTTGCTTCACATTTGCGAAGCCTGCAGATCAGAACACCAGCAGATTTTCCAAGTTCAAAAATGAAATTTGTGGCCTATCCAAACTCACCCGAGCCCTCGGGGCTCCAAACCAAGTATACCAACGGGTCCCAAATCATAATGCGGACTCGCTCGAGCCTTCGGAACACTCAAAACAACGCTAAAACTCGATACCATACCCCCAAACCTCAAGAACCAAACTTAGGAATTTTAAGTTTTCTAACTTCGCTAACAACGTGCCGAACTGACCTATACATCTTGGAACGACACCAAATTTTACGGATTACTCACACAATATCCTACGAACTCACCCGTGCAATCAAATCTCCCAAACAACATCATACACATTGAATTAAACCTCAATATCCATGAATTCTATATACTTTCCTAAAAACATCAAAGTTTCCATTATTTAAGTCTGAAACACTTAAAACGAAATTCGGTTTCAACTAAACTATACAGAAAGTGCTTAAAACATATATAAGACCTGTACCTGGCGCCAGAACCAAAATACGGGCCCGATACCATTACTTTCTAATCAGATTTCATTTTCAGTTTCCTTAAATATTTTCAGAAAATAATTTTACTCAAAAATTCATTTCTCGGGCTTGGGACCTCGGAATTTGATTCCGGGCATACGCCCAAGTCCCATATTTTTCTACGAACCCTCCGGGACCGTTAAATCACGGGGTCCGGGTACGTTTACCCAAAATGTTGACCAAAGTTAAATTTTTTCATTTTAATATCAAATCTTAGCATTTTTCACAGAATTTCATATTTAAGCTATCTGGATACGCGCTCGGACTGTGCACACAAATTGAGGCAATCACAAATGAGGTTTTCAAGGCCTCGAAAATATTGGGTGGGTAATAACATAGGTGATGACCCTTTGGGTCATCACATTCTCCACCTCTAAAACAACCGTTCGTCCTCGAACGGACAGAAGAAGGAAGTACCTGAGTCGGGAAATAAGTAAGGGTAACGGCTCCGCATATCGGACTTGGACTCCCAGGTCATTGCCTCAGGAGGATGACCCCTCCACTGAACACGAACAGAAGGGAAACTCTTGTATCTCAACTAACGAATATGCCGGTCTAGAATGGCTGCCGGCTCCTCCTCATAAGATAAGTCCTTGTCCAACTGGACACTGCTGAAATCTAACACGTGGGCTGGATCGCCGTGATACCTCGGAAGCATGGAAACATGAAAGACTGGATGTACGAATGATAAGTTAGGTGGCAATGCAAGTCTATAAGCCACCTCTCCCACTCGATAAAGAATCTCAAAGGGACCAATGAATCTAGGGCTAAGCTTGCCCTTCTTCCCAAATCTCATCACGCCCTTCATAGGCGACACTCGGAGCAATACTCGCTCACCCACCATGAAAGCCACATCTCGAACCTTACGATCTGCATAACTCTTTTGCCTGGACTGAGTTGTACGAAGCCTATCCTGAATGACCCTAACCTTGTCCAAGGCCTCCTGAACCAAATCTGTACCCAACAACCGAGCCTCTCCCGGCTCAAACCTTCCCACCGGAGATCGACACCGCCTACCATATAAAGCCTCATAAAGAGCCATCTGGATACTCGATTGGTAGCTGTTGTTATAGGAAAACTCTGCTAAAGGCAAGAACCGATCCCATGATCCTCCAAATTCAATGACACAAGCTCGGATCATATCCTCCAATATCTGAATAGTCTGCTCAGACTGCCCATCCGTCTGAGGATGAAATGCTTGTGCTCAACTCCACCTAGGTGCCTAACTCTCGCTGAACGGCTCCCCAAAAATGCGAGGTAAACTGCGCACCGCGGTCCGAAATGATAGATACCGGCACACCATGAAGGCGAACAATCTCCCGGATATAGATCTCAGCTAACCTCTCGGATGAACAGGAGACTGCCACAGGATTGAAATGCGCTGACTTGGTCAGCCTATCAACAATGACCCAAACTGCATCGAACTTCTTTCGGGTCAACGGAAGTCCGGTAATGAAGTCCATAGTGATCCTCTCCCACTTCCACTCGGGAAGCTCAATCCTCTGAAATAAACCACCAGGACTCTGATGCTCATACTTAACATGTTGACAATTCAAACACCCCGCCACATATGCCACAATATCCTTCTTCATTCTATGCCACCAATAATGCTACCGCAAATCCTGATACATCTTCGCGACGCCCGGATGAATAGATACGGGAACTATGGGCCTCCTCTAAAATAAACTCTCGAATCCCATCAACATTGGGCACACAAACTCGCCCTTGTAATCTCAGAACACCATCATCATCTAAGGTCACCTGCTTGGCACCTCCACGCTGCACCGTGTCCCTAAGGACACACAAATGGGGATCATCAAACTTCCGATCACGGATACGCTCCAATAATGAAGAACGAACGACTGCACAAGCCAACACTCGACTAGGCTCAGAAATATCCAACCTTACAAATCGATTGGCCAAAGCCTGAACATCCAAGGCAAGCGGCCTCTGACTGACCGGAATAAAAGCAAGACTGCCCATGCTAGCTGACTTCCTACTCAAAGCATCGGCCACCACATTGGCCTTCCCCGGGTGATATAAGATGGTAACATCATAATCTTTCAACAGCTCCAACCATCTTCTCTGCCTAAAATTCAACCCCTTTTTCTTGAACAAGTACCGAAGACTCTTATAATTAGTGAACACCTCACACGCCATGCCATACAGGTAGTGCCTCCAAATCTTCAATGCGTGGACAATGGCTTCCAACTCTAAATCATGCACTGGGTAGTTCTTCTCATGAATTTTCAACTGCCTCGAAGAATAGGCAATGACCTTGCCATCCTGCATCAATACTGCACCAAGTTCAATACGGGAAGCATCGCAATAAACTGTATAACGCCTTGAACCTGTGGGCAAAACAAATATCGGTGCCGTAGTCAGAGCTGTCTTGAGCCTCTGAAATCTCGCCTCACACTCATCCGACCATCTCATTGGGGCTGCAATGGACGAGAACCCCTCCACGAACCGACGATAATAGCCTGCTAATCCCAAGAAATTCCGAATCTCTGTAGCTAATGCGGTCTAGGCCAGTTCTTGACTGCCTCAATCTTCTTCGAGTCAACCTGAATACCCCCTGCTGACACGACATGACCCAGTAATGCAACTGAACTCAACTAGAACTCACACTTCGAAAACTTTGCATAAAACTGACGATCCTTCAGAGTCTGAAGAACCACTCTGAGATGCTGCTCGTGCTCCTCCTGACTGCGGGTGTATATCAATATATCATCAATGAAGACTATCACGAACGAGTCCAAATAAGGCATGAACACTCGGTTTATCAAGTCCATAAAAGTTGTTGGGGCATTTGTCAACCCAAACGACATGACTAAGAAATGCCTGTACCGAGTGCGGAAAGCTATCTTAGGGACATCGGATGCCCTAATCCTCAACTGATGGTAGCCAGATCTCAAGTCTATCTTCGAAAGTACTCTGGCACCCTGAAGCTGATCGAAAAAATCATCAATCCTCGGCAGTGGATACTTCTTCTTGATTGTAACCTTGTGCAATTGCCGGTAATCAATGCACATCCTCATCGAACCATCCTTTTTCTTCACAAACAACACTAGAGCACCCCAAGGAGAAACGCTGGGTCTAATAAAACCCTTCCCAAGAAAATCCTGTAACTGTTCCTTCAACTCTGGTGAGGCCATGCGATACGGCGGAATAGAAATGGGTTGGGTGCCCGGAGCCAGATCAATGCAGAAATCAATGTCCCTGTCGGGTGGCATCCCAGGCAGGTCTGAAGGGAAAACCTTAGGAAACTCACGAACTACGGGCACCGAATCAATAGAGGGAACCTCAACACTGGAATCGCGTACATAAGCCAAATAAGCCAAACACCCCTTATTGACCATACGTCGAGTCTTCACGTACGAAATAACACTGCGGGTAGAATGACCAGGAGTTCCTTTCCACTCCAAACGGGGAAAATCTGGCAAGGCTAAGGTCACCATCTTGGCATGACAATCCAAGATGGCATGATATGGGGACTACCAGTCCATCCCCAATATAACATCAAAGTCGACCATACCCAAAAGCAACAAATCAGCACGGGTCTCAAGACCCCCAATCACCACAACACAAGAACGATAAACTCGATCGACCACTACAGAATAACCCACTGGTGTAGATACATAAACAGGAATACTCAGCGTATCACTAAGCATGACCAGGTATGGTGCAAAATAAGAGGACATATACGAATACGTAGACCCTGGATCAAATAGCACTGAAGCATCTCTGTCACAAACCTGAATAGTACGTTTAATAACTGCATCTGAAGACTCAGCCTCTAGCCTGGCTGGAAGAGCATAACATCGAGGTTGGGCCCCACCACCTTGAACCACATCTCTAGGATGGCCGACTGCTGGCTGGCCTCCACCTCTTGCGGCCTGAGCTCCACCTATATGACCTCTACCCCCACCTCTACCTGCCTGGGCAGGCTGTGGAACACCTGGTGCCTGTACCATGGCACGGGAACCCTGATGCTGAGAACTACCTGATGCTCGAGGGAAAAATCTGTCAAGGTGACCCGGATCGCCACAAGTGTAACAAGACTTCGGCTTCTAAGGGAACTGAATCTGACCCTGTCGGCCTGAATGACCACCCCGAAAACCCTGATGTTGTGGTGCACTGATGGGAGCTTGTGGTGCACTGTAAGGCTCCTGATTAGAATAGTGCGGCTGATAACCACGACCACCCGAAGTACCATGGGAAACCTGAAGAGCTGAATGAAAAGGTCTGGGAGAATGACCTCTGCCTGAAGAATCCCTGCCTCTAGATGAGGCTCCACTGAAACGACCGAAATGACGGGGCCTCTTGTCAGCCCCCTAACCACCACCCTGCGACAGAATCATCTCAATACTCCTGGCCATATTGGCCGCATCCTGGAACGATATGTCTTTACCTGACTCTCTAGCCATCTGAAGTCTGATAGGCCGGGCCAATCCCTTAATAAATCTCCGAACCCTCTCCTGATCAGTGGGAAGTATCATAAGAGCATGTCGGGCTAGAGTGATGAATCAGGTCTCATAGTGAGTGACTGACATAGATCCCTGCTGGAGACGCTCAAACTGCCTCCGAAGATCCTCTCTCTGAGTAATGGGAAGGAACTTCCCCAGAAATACCTCTGAGAACTGAGTCCAAGTCAACGGTGTAGATCCAGCTGGTCTGGCTAGGCAATAATCTCTCCACCAACTCTTGGCTGCGCCCGATAACCGAAAAGTAGTGAATTCAACCCGTTGGACTCCACTATGCCCATGTTCCAAAGAACCTCGTGGCAGCTGTCCAAGTAATCCTGGGGTCCTTTGATGGTGAACTAGTGTAAGTAGCAGTAAATAACTTGGTGAACCGGTCCAGTCTCCACAGAGCATTTGCTGACATAGGTTCTCCCTCTGCTACCGGTGTTGCAATACCCGGTTGAGCTACTCCGGATGGCTGAGGTGCCGGAGTCTGTAACTGTGGAGCTAGATTCTCTGGCACGCGGGCGGCAAGAGTCTGGGCACCTCCCCCAACCTGCGAGACGGCTGGTGTTGTAGGAAGAAGACCCGCCTGTGCTACACACTCCATGAGTCCGACTAGACGTACAAGGGCGTCCTGAAGCACTGGGGTAGCTATGAACCTCTTTGGGACCTGAGCTGGTCCAACTGGGACTACCGGAACTGGGACCTCCTCGTCAGACTCGACCTGAGGGTCCTCCACTGGGGCTGCCGCTCTAGGCTGAGCCCAGTCCCAGCCTCGGCCTCTAGCACAGCCTAGTCCTCGACCTCGACCTCGACCCCGAGTAGGAGTTGTAGCAGGAATGTCAGGCTGTTGGGCGGAGCCAAGGGAAGCACACGTCCTCGCCATCTGCAAGAGAATAGAATAGAAACTCAATCAGTACTCAGAATCACTGCGCACGACATAGAAGAAAACAAATATTGAGTCATCCTAACTTTGCAGCCTCTGGGGGATAAGTACAGACGTCTCCGTACCGATCCCTCAGACTCTACCAAGTTGTCCGTGAATTGCGAAACCTAAGTAACCTAGTGCTCTGACACCAACTTGTCACGCCCCGAAATCCCACCATCAGGTCGTGGTGGCGTCTAACATTGAAACCGCTAGACAAGCCAACGCATATAGCTAAACTAGCAAGAAAATCTCAACTTTTCAGAATAAGCTAAAATACTTCGAAATTAAATCAGCGGAATAAGTACATCTTTAAGCTAAGTAAAGACAATCATAATACAACGACGCAAAATTTCCCAAAACCTGAAGTCACAAACTCACGAACTGTCTAAGAGTGCTAAATACAAGTGTGAAAGGAAATACATGTCTGCCTTTGAAACTAAAGGAAAAACAAGAAAAAATCGAAGACAAGGGGATACAAGAGACGCCAAGGCCCACGAACGCCAGTGGGTATACCTTGAAGCCTCTATGATGAGCTGGAAGACAATCCCACTAATGATGTCCTCCGGATCCGGCAGCGTAATCTGTACAACATTAAGAAGTGCAGGTGTAGCATCAGTACAACCGACCCCATGTATTGAGTAAGTGCCCAGCCTAACCTCGACGAAGTAGTGATGAAGCTAGAACCAGACTACCAAATAAACCTATGCAGTTCAAATAAATATATACATATATATACAACGGATAATAAATATAGGGAGAAAACAATTAACAAAGGAAGGGGAAACATGCTGTGGAGAGTTAACAGTTTCATATAAGAAATCTCAATAAGGAAAAGAACAACAAGGCCAGCATATCAACAAGGACAAGAAATCACAGACTTGCACGGCATTACCCTTCGTGCTTTTACTCTCTTCCTCACTATGCAATGTATAATGTAATCAATGTAAACCATGGCATGGCATCACCCTTCGTGCTTTTACTCTCTTCCTCACTATGCAATGTATAATCTCATTAATGTAAATCGTGGCACGGCATCACCCTTCGTGCTTTTACTCTTTTCCTCACTATGCAATGTATAATGTAATCAATGAATATCGGTATGGAATGGTACATCGTACGGCACCGCATCACCCTTCGTGCTTTATACTCTTTCCCCACAATGTCAAACAATGCACGGCATCACCCTTCGTGCTTTAATGCTCTTCCTCACCCAAACAGCAATCACAAACAAGGGAAAGGGAGTAAACAGAACAGATATAGAAATCCCGGTAAGGTAACAATAATAGAAATATCAACATCCCAGCAAGGGAGACAATATCAAACAATGCACGGCATCACCCTTCGTGCTTTAACACTCTTCCTCACCCAAACAGAAATCACAAACAAGGCAAGGAAGTGAACAGAATAGTTATAGGAATCCCGGCAAGGGTAACATCAATTAAACAATTAAATCCCGGCAAGGGAACATCAATTAAACAATTAAATCCCGGCAAGGGAACATCAACTGCACAAGTAAATCCCGGCAAGGGTATAATTCAATAACTCTTTCTCTTTATTTCACTTTAATTTCCATGATCATTCTATCACTTGAGCCAACACTCCAACGGCGTTTAGAGAATACAATTCCCTTCGCATATTTTTCACAACATATAGAAGTCATCAATTAAGCATGGGATTTATCACAAAATCAGAATATTCACAATATAAGGACTCACGGTCATGCTAGACACCAATGTATAGATACTCGTCACCATGCCTATATATCGTACTCTACAATTAGCAAGTAGAAACCAAGACTCAACTCCTATTCCTTCAAGCTAAAGTTAGACCGAACACTTACCTCTGGTCCGAAGTATAGCAATCAACCCGAAACCACATGTTTGCCACAAGTATCCGACTCCAAATGGCCCAAATCTATTCAAATAAATTTCATACCGTAAATAACATCTCATGCAACTGATTCTACTATTCAATTCGAGGTTACGGCGCAAAATTAGGTGAATGACCAAAATGCCCCTCAGGACAACATATCGGACTCGGGTAAATTTTACATTTTCAGAACCCTCGGACTCTCACGAGTCTAGCCATATAAAAATCTCTTAAATCGGAGGTCAATCACCCACTCAAACCCCAATTTTTGAAAAACCCTAAGTTCTACCCAATTCACCCAATTTCACTTATGAAAATCTTTGATTTTAAGTTGAAAACATGTTAAATAATGTTAATGATTGAAAGAAATGAGTAAAAACTAGTTACAACTGATTTGGAAGAGTCTTGTTCTTTGGAAAAATCGCCTAAGAGTGTTGAGTTTGAAAAATTATGAAATGTGAAGTAAAAACTCGATTTTGTACAGGGCAGGCTACTGGTTGGCATCACAAATGCGAACAGGGGTTCGCAATTGCGAACACCCCTGACATGGGAATTGCGAAGCATAGTTCGCATTTGCGATCACTGTGCAGGAGGAGGGACTTTGCATTTGCGAAGGAGGGCTCCCATTTGCGATCATTGTGCAGCCAGTGCCCCTTCGCATTTGCGATGTTGGCTTCGCATTTGCGAAGCCTGCAGATCGGAACACCAGCAGATTTTCCAAGTTCAAAAATGAAATCTGTGGCCTATCCAAAACTCACCCGAGCCCTTGGGACTCCAAACCAAATATACCAACGGGTCCCAAATCATAATGCAGACTCGCTTGAGCCTTCGAAACACTCAAAACAATGCCAAAACTCGAAATCACACCCCCAAACCTCAAGAACCAAACTTAGGAATTTTAAGTTTTCTAACTTCGGTAACAACGTGCCGAACTGACCTATACATCTCGGAATGACACCAAATTTTACAGATTACTCACATAACATCCTACGAACTCACACATGCGATCAAATCGCCCAAAGAACATCATGCACGTAAAATTAAACCTCAATATCCATGAATTCTATCTAATTTCCTAAAAACATCAAAGTTTACATTCTTAATTCCGAAACACGTCAAACGAAATCCGATTTCAACCAAACATTACAGAAAGTGCTTAAAACATATATAAGACCTGTACTGGGCGCCGAAACCAAAATACGGGCCCGATACCATTACTTTCTAATCAGATTTCATTTTCAATTTCCTTAAATATTTTCAGAAAATAATTTTACTCAAAAATTCATTTCTCGGGTTTGGGACCTCGGAATTCGATTCCGGGCATACGCCCGAGTCCCATATTTTTCTACTGACCATCCGGGACCGCCAAATCATGGGTCCGGGTCTGTTTACCCAAAATGTTGACCGAAGTTAAATTTATTCATTTTAATATCAAATCTTAGCATTTTTTACAAAATTTCATATTTAAGTTGTCCGGCTACGCGCCCCGACTGAGCACACAAATCGAGGCAATCACAATTGAGGTTTTCAAGGCCTCAGAAGTACTGGGTGGGTAATAACATAGGTGATGACCTTTTGGGTCGTCACAACGTTATTACTATTGAATCCATGATTCACTATGTTTTGAGTGATGTTTAGGCATGGCTCTATCAAATCTGTATGTCTTAGTCTCTTTAACACTTAATTGCTCTTAATGTACTTCTAAAGTTATCTGGACCTTCTTATGGTTTATTCAGTTAGTGCATTGATTCCTGAATGCCTATGAACATGTTTACTCACTTGTCCTGAATCCCAGTAGTGAATGCCTCACATTTGTGTTAGCTTGTGTTAAGACTCTCACATTAGTTATAATCTGCCTCTCTGCTATTGTGTCAACATGATCACTCGACCCCACACCCTTCTAGTGTTTGATTTCAATTTGGAATAGTTATCTCATCATGTTCGAATTACTGCTTTAGCCTTTGATACAAACTAGATCATTTTTTGTTATATCACTATGATAGTGTTACCTACTACTTTGAAGAATAGTTTGTATAGATGTCTTAATTTGTGACTGTAATTTCACCCCTCTGCTAGCATGATGCCCTTCCCCTTCTATGATTATTTGACTCATCACAATGATGTCCTATTTTTTTCTTGATAATAACACTAGGTTATGTACTCAGCCTAATTCATCCATGTTTTAACTTATTCTGCACCTATGATCTTGCCAAATCTGCAAACATGTTCTTTGCCAACTTTTCTTTAGCATGTGATTGTTTTTGTTCTATAATGTGGAGCCTGTTTATCATTTTCATTAAGCTTGTTTTTCTCTAAGTTCTATGATTTGTTTAAGTATCTGCTTTTTAACTCAATTTGTTCATGTCTGTTTAGATCCCCAATTCTTGTTTTCTCAATTTTGGTCCTTTCTTTCCCTATCACCTAAGCTCTTTTGAATCCCATTCTTAGCCGGCTGCAAGCCAAGGCTATCTAGGATCTGGTCCCTAATATTTTCTCTGAATTGTCTTTTATAACCACCCTCTTCCTATATGCCTTTCTAGAACCCGTCTAAGTAATGTGCACAGTACAAATGTGAGCACTGCCCTGGGCTATTGAAGCCCTTGGGAACTCTGACACACTAGGGCCTTGGTTCTATATGCTCAACTCTGTCTTGTGCTCACTGGGTGATTCACTCAATTCTTAGCTGTTTTATGTCTATGAGTATGTAACTTTGAGGCTGTTGTGAATTGTGAGAATGAAGGTCTGGCATGTCCAAGTGTATTTTGGGCCTGCCGTAGGCTCCCTACAGCTATTCTACTCTATAATTTATATTATTCCTTCTGTGTCTATAATAATATAACACTTTGGGGTATTAGTGAAATTGCGAAAGGGATTTTTCTATTATACTTGAGTTTTATTGGGTAGATATCCTGCCTATAGGTTCAATAATGTGTTATTGTATATTCAGTTGTCGTGTGTTAGAAATTCTGCCTATAGGTATTCTGTTATGTTCAATCATTATATGTTAGCAATCCTGCCTATAGATTCATCACTTGGTTCAATTGTGTTTTATTTCTGCTTGTTAGAAACCATGCCTAAAGGGAATTGTATGATTCAATGTGCATGCCGGATTCTGTTTACATGTTTCCCTATTCACAAATTCTACAAATCATGTCTATAGGATCTAAAATCAGCTTTAATTGTAGAAATCATGCATGTAGGTCTGAACCAGTTTAATTATCATCTCTCATTTATTCAGGAGTTTTCAACACTATGTCATTACCATCACTAGAAAACATGCTTATAGGACCAAATAAGTAATTTTGAATATTCTTCTGTGATTACCACTATTCATTATTGCATAGAACACCTTGACATCATGCCTATAGGTTTAATCCCCTTATGCTTAAACTCAGTAGACAAATTATGTAGGCTTTCGAAAAGCGTATTAAAAAATGGCTTATGCGTATAAACTGTCTGCTCATTAAATCAGTATCACATAGAAATCATTCATATAGGTTTCTACAACCTCAACTGGTGCAAATCTGCAATTGTCAATGTTAATCAGTTCCGCATGCATTTGTTGTCTAAGTGCGGAGGCTAACTTGAGCCCTTATTTGCTTATATGTGAAAGTCCAAAATGTTTTATATGTCGCCTAGTATTTTCTTTTCTGGGCAACCTGAGTTAAAGTCTAAAACCATACTGAAATAGAGGTCCAAATGCCTCCTGGACCATAGGCATGGGACGGGTAGTGCACGCATAGAGTACGACTTAGAATTGACTAGTGCGCTTTAGGTAAACAACATAAAGATAGTAATCGGGTAGCAGGAGATGATAGACTGTGCTTGCTGAATAATATGAGTAACACCCCATGAGGGATTTACGAAGTATTATTTATGTTGCACGGGGTGATCCTTTAGGATAAAAATTTAGGACCTCCCCCCTCCCCACCTTTGTTAATCATTTTATTTTGTTTGTCCAAATTGCTTCCTTCTCTTAGACTAATTCATATAATTAGGGTTCTGCCGGGACCCATCGTTGTGGACCTCGAGGAGTGCCTAACACCTTCTCCTAAAGGTAATTTGAGCCCTTACCTGAATCTTTGGTGACGCAAACTGGTTAATTCAGAGTCATTTCCAAATAGATGCCCTAATACACCTTAAAATCATTATGTGGCGACTCTGCTCTTTTAATACCCGTTTAAAAGAGTTGTCACATGTCAAAAACCGATTTCGCGAGAAAAAAGAGTGTGACAGGATTATACTTTTATCCCTGATCATGATGTTTTTGTTAGTCGTGGCCAGTTTGACGAGGCTGTCATCTTCGGCATTCTGCACATGCAGGATCTAGTCGAGCTAGCATTCATCGAACTGAGGCAAAAGCTTACAGATTTCGATCTGATACCTTTATAACCTTTGTTCTTTGATTTGGAAAGTCCCTGTGACTTGGTTGACTATGATATGGGAATCACAATAGAGTTTCAACTGCTTCGCCCCATACTTGAGTGCTAGCCTCAATCTTGCAATTACGACCTCATAATCGGCCTCGTTGTTAGTCATATCTGGGCATCTTATGGACTGGAAAAATACTTCGCCTGTAAGGGTCGAGTACGAGTCCTAGTCCAGATCGGGAAGCGTTGGATGTGCCTTCGGTGAATACGACCCTGAGGTCTTGTGTTTGGAGTGAAGCTTGGATGGATTCCTTCTCTACTTCAGGTATTATCTTTGCTCTGAAGTCTGCGAGCACTTGTGAATTTATCATCGTTCGCGGCTGATATGTGATATCGTGCTCACTTAGCTCAATGTCCCACTTGGCCAGCCTCCCCGATAGCTCGGGTTTGTGCAAAATTCCTCTTAGAGGGAAGGTGGTAATGAAAGAGATAGGGTGGAATTGTAAATAGGGTCTAAGCTTTCGTGAAGCTATGACTAGTGCTAACCCCAGTTTCTCAAGGTGCAGGTACCTCGTCTCGGCGTCGACGAGTGTTTTGCTAATGTAATAGATGGGATATTGTGTACCTTTCTTTCTCAGATCAGTACTGCACTTACTGCTGCTTCGGAGACAGCAAGATAGACGAGGAAACGTTCCCCAGGTTCGGGCTTTGAAAGCAGGGGTGGTGATAACAGATATGCCTTCAGTTCTCGCAAAGCTTGTACTCACTTGGGTGTCCGTTCGAGGAACTTGTCCTTTTTTATCACACCAAAAAATTTGTGACATAAGTCAGATGACCGCAAAATGAATCTCAATAAGGCGACGATTCGACCAATCAACCTTTGGACTTGCTTCTTGGCAGTTCGGAGCTCCGGTATCCATTCGATAGCTTTGATCTGGTCAGGTTTGACCTCGATCCCCCGTTGTGACACTAAGAAGCCCAAGAACTTCCCAGAGGCTACGCCATACGTGTATTTCTCTGGGTATAGTTCCATTCTGTACCATCTTAGTATGTCGAAAGCTTCCTTCAAATGGCCTACATGATCTTCTACCTTTACGGACTTGACCAGCATGTCGTCGATGTATACTTCCATGGTCTTGCCGAGCTTATCTTTGAACCTCCTTGTGACTAACCTTTGATATGTAGCCCCCGTATTCTTCAGCCCAAATGGCATGACCCTATAAAAATATGTTCCTTGGTGGATGATGAACGTGGTTTTCTCATGGTCCTCTTCTTCCATAAGTATCTGGTTGTAGCCTGAGTACGCGTCCAAGAAACTCAACAACTCTTGCCTGACCGTTGCATCGATGAGTTGGTCGATGTGTGGTAACAGGAAAGAATCCTTTAGACACTCTTTGTTCAAGTTCGTGAAATCTACACACATCCGCCACTTCCCATTTTCCTTTTTGACCATCACTACGTTGGCGATCTATATGGGGTACTTCGGATCCCTGATGGAACCATTTTCTAATAGTTTCTCCACCTCTTCACGAACGGAATCGTTGATGATAGAATTGAATTTACGTCTGCCTTGACTTAATGGGGGAAGAACGGATCGACATTTAATTTGTGTGTGGTGATCTCCTTGAGGATGTCTAGCATATCTGCATGGTTGAAGGAAAACAAATCTGCATTAGTTATTAAGAATTGACTGAATTTACCTAGTTCTCGGAGTTTGCAGCCAATGTAGGCCTTTTTGACATAGTCATTGAGGTCTAATTGAATAGGTTCGAGGACCTCTTTGGTCGAGTCCGCAGCCTTGACCATTTCGGTACCCATGATGACGTCCCTGGTCTCTTTATCTGTCGACCTCGGACCTGTTGATTCCTATGCCTCTTTTTCCTTGTCTTATTTCTGTTGGGTTGTCGTGCTATCTAAGGCAATGCGGTAGCACTCCCAGGATGTACGTTGTTCTCCGTATATGATGAATATCCCCCAAGGTGTTGGGAATTTGATTACTTGGTATAGGCTGGAGGGATGGCTCTCATGGGATGTATCCATGGTCGTCCTACTATGGTGTTGTACGTGGTGGCCTAGTCAATGATGTATAATGTCGTCTCTAGCGTTATGTCGTTGACCAAGACGTGAAGTGTAATTTCTCCCGATATTCGGTCAACTGCATTATTAAAATCGGTTAGCGTGATGCAGCTCAGTACTATATTGTCCTCGAGTCTCAATTCGGTAAGGACTGGGGGATGGATAATGCACGCTCCGCTTCCATCGTCCACCATGATACATTTGACATCAGTATCTAAAATGTGTAAAGTAATGACTAGGGAATCATTATGAGGGAAAGTCAAATTGTCGCCATCTGACTCATTGAAGATGATACTTTCTTAGAGTCCATCATAACGTTCGCGGATAGTATGAGCTGGTCATGGCGGCTTCGGCGGACCTTGATGTTCACGTCCTCTAGCGAAGTTATTCCTCCCCTTGTTGCTTAGAAGCTCTTTGAGGTATCCCTGCCGCAACATCTCTACAACTACTTGCCTGAGGGCGATGCAATCTTCTATTTTGTGCCCACGTTCCTGGTGAAACTCACAGAGAGCATAGGATTTTCTAGTGCTTGGATCGGACCTCATATTTGGCGGCCACTTTACTTTCTTTCCGAGTTTCTCCATAGCATAGACTATTTATATAGGTGATGCACAAAAATTGTGAGCAGATAATAAGGGGGCATACCTCTCTCGTTCCGGTAAATCCCTGTCCTCAGCCTGGATGGTCTTTCTTCATAGCGGAGGGAGGTGGGTGGGCGCCCTGACTTATGGCTGGTGTCGTTCCCTGTTGGGTCGTGAGACCGGGTGATCCCTCTTGATATTGTCTCTTCATTCTTTTCTAGACTCGACTTGTACCAAGATGAGCCGATGGGTTGTTTTGTTGAGGTCGTCCTCATCTGCTCGGACTTCAACACAGTAAGAATTATGGATCTCGTCCCAAGTGGTTGGAGGATATTTCATCAATTCGCTCAGCAGTTTTCTAGTTACTCGCGAACCATCTCTACTCAACCCGTTCTAAAAATCTGTGACCTCCATCCCCTCAAACACGTTCGGCAGGGTCATCCTCACCCTATTGAATCGAGCGAGCAAGTACCTCAGTCCCTATCCCAAGGAGTGCTTGACTGTGAATATGTTGTTTACTCTTGTTTCGACTTTCTTGGCTTCGGCATATGCCGTTACGAACTCATCGGCCATTTCCTAAAAAGTTTATATGGATCGGGCTGGTAGCTATGAGTACCATGTTAATGCCCCTCCCGTAAAGGTTTTGCCAAACTTCTTCAGTAAAACAGAGGACACTTGTTCCTTGGTGAGGTCATTGCCTTTTACAGCTGTGACGTAATAAGTCACATGATCTTTGGGATCGGTCATTTCGTCGCATATCCTGAGGTAGGGCAGCATTTTGAAGGTATTTGGTATGGCATGCGGGGATGCTTCATCGTTGTACGGCTGCTCGTGGCGTCCCTCTTTGGTAATAGCTTGGGAGCACCCGATATCTTGTCAACTCATTCTTGGTTTTCTTTCATTTGGTCTCTGAGTGCTTTATTATCATTCTCCATTTCCTCCATCTGCTTTAGAACAGCAGCGAGGGCGCTATCACCTGCGGTGTTAGTAACATTGTGAGTTATACCTAGCGTTGGAGGGTCTGGTCGGTTTCTCTATTTGTCTACTTATTGTATTGTGCATGTCACGCCCCAAAAACCATGGAGCACGACCGGCGCTCAACCGAGTAAACCCGACTGAGCAAGTCTGTTAGATTTCATTCTACCCAAACTAATCACAAGTAAAATGTGGGGTATGGACTCCATTAATCAATTTCTGAAAGTATTTCATTACGACTTCCATTTCATTTCCATCAACAACTTCATCCATATTGACAAAATATTACAAGTTTATGGATTTAATGAGAAACATATTTTTCTGCTAAATACCAATATTTCTAGCTATATTCCCAACATCAGGCACCACCCACAAACTGTCTACGGAGCCTCTAAGTATATCGGAAGGGTAATAAGGAAATGCTTGCAACAAGGCTCCGGCTATACCTCAAAACATGGTAAGAAAGTGAACAATAGATACATGAGGAAAAAAAGGTGCAAGACCCCAAAATAAAGTGGGACTCACCAAGCCAGCTGGGAAGTGTATACCGCTATCACAGATCACTGTCGCCTACTGTGAAACCACCTACATCCATTAAAGATGTAGCGCCCCCGGCAAAAAGGACATTAGTACCGTTGAATAGTACTAGTATATGTAGATAAAAGTCATGTTTCAAAATAGAATGTCCATACAGGCAAGACAATACATAGAGAACAGCAAGTCGCAACCAACAATATCCAAATAACCAATTGAAACATAACGGTTTCCAAAGTACGAAAATAGTATATATATATATATATATATATATATATATATATATATTTGGTTGGGAGATCATTAGCACCGATTACCATCGTCTTTTTTAGCACGGAGTCCGATCACGCCCGATCGGCTAGGTCATCTCCCCACGGACAATGTGGTTTGACGTATGATGCGAAAGAAAGTTTTTACAAGAGTAGTACCACCATGTGCGCAACATGGAGTCTAATCTCCACCCGATCAGCTAGGCTACCTTTCTACATATTCCGTGTGGGTTGGCATTTTCCTTTCCAATTCATAGGTACCAGTTTCATCCCAAATCACAATCCACCCCTACACCGGCACGTGTAGTTTCAGGTATGGGCCTTATGACCCACCCTTCCTCGGTTTTGCTAATGATGCTACCAAAAACATTTTTGTACTTAGTTTGCACACACAGGTACACACATATATAGAAATGTATTCATCTCAGAACCTTTCACATTGTACAACTCTTTTATTAGAATTTTCAACCTCTCACGATAACAATGTTCCATTGGCTCTTTGGGCCTTTCACAAGTTTCATTATTCACGGAACGATGGCCGCATATTCTTTATATCCCAGACTTTCACTCCATTTAATTTCAAGAATCACCACCAAATACTAGCACATAGGACACTCCGGAAATCATATACCTCAAGTGCATTAATAATGGAACTTTTAACACAAAGGGTTCTTCCCAAAGAAAGAGATGTAGCAACCAACAATAAGAATACACATCAAAGTCGTAAACAAGCAGTACCCCAATTCATTTTATTCATTTTCAAAAATCTTTATAGATTATTCACAACGAAACATACTCAATCAAGTCATAAATTACACGTTGGAGAAATTAGGAGTATTAAGCATATTGAGTTTTCCTAACCCAATTGGTATACTAGTTTTCATTTACCACACGACTCAAAGCCATACAAACTTAATAAACAAAACATACTTTAAAATTCTAACTTTTCATATAAAGCTCATTCGGAATAGTCAAGTTTATATGCTTATAAGGGGGTAACCCGGGATGTAGAAATTAGGGACTTTGAGCCGACCATACTTAAGCTTTACGGAAACATTATGGAATTCAATTTTGAGAGAGAAAGTTTAGCTAACATACTTGGTTGAGCTTTCCTTAAGTTACTACAACGCACCAATATCTCTAGCAATAATAATCTATTTGGTAAGGTGACAAATGGAACCAAGATTAGGAAATCGACCATAATTTCTAGCCCACTTGAGCATTTTATCATACAACATGTTTTCATTAAGGTCTGATGGCTCTTTCATGGTAGATTATACCAGCCCATTCCCCATCCTTAGCCATTATTATCCTACATTGATCCTAAGCCCCCTCACCACCCATGCATGCAAGACAATTTACCCCAAGCCCATGCATTTTCTAAGTAGTTACTCATCTTAGAAGATATTAAAAAGAAATTGTTGGGTTAAGCTTAGATTCTTACCTGCAATGTGAAAGCTTTCTTGATACTCTTCAAAGACTTAGCAAAAATTGATGGATTTTGGGTTTTAGTTAGCTTCCTCCCCTTATAACTCCCTCTCTCTCTCTCTCTCTGTCTCACTCTAACTGTAGTAGAAAATGATTCTAACTGATCAGGGAAGGGTATTTTAATGATATAGGGTCGGGTTTTATAATGACCAAAAAGGGTGCCCCGACACAGTTATGAGGTCGCATATGTGACCGCAAAATTGAAATGCGGCCCGCAAACCTACCGCAAAAGTGGCCTCAGGCGGGGGGGAGGGGGGGAGGGGGAACCGATCGAGTATGCAGCCATTATGCGCCTCACATAACAGTTATGCGATCGCATAATGCACCACATAATAGTTATGCAATCGCATAATGCGTCGCACAACTCCCTTGGAAAAAATCTCATTGCGGATTTGCGACCAATATGCGGCCCGCATATCGATTATGTGATCGCATAATTGGTCTCATATTTGGCCTTAAACTAGGCCAACCCTCTTATCCACTCTGCGACCATTATGCGGTCCGCATATCGATTATGCGACCGCATAATGGGCCGCAGACACGCACTATTTTGCGAACATTTTCTTCTAAGTTCGTAGGGTACTGTTCAATCCAAAAGGTCCGAACCGCGATTATAACATAAATCTAATCACGACACCACAAGGTTCCGGATTTTTAGTTAAAATTTTACGGGGCCTTACAGTACATGCTCTTGCGGTCTTTGTAGTTATGCATAAAGCGGGCTTGTTGAGCACGCTTACTAGCGTATCAGTCAGTTATGCTTCGAGGAGCTTTTTCATGGCCGGTGGTGTCCCTTCTTCTGTGGAAATGGAGGCGCATTTTCCATTGGGTTTTGTTATACTACAATGGGAGGAGGCGGTCTGTCACGCCTAGGGGAGGCAGTGGGCGTCACATCCTCACCTAGTGTTTCACAGCTCTCTTTAATAGCATTCATGAGGTTTCTAGGGAAATCACTTGTTATTTTAGTCCTCTCTCCTTGGTTACCTGCCATGTAGGTTTTTACACGTGCAAATAAAGAAGAAAATCTTTCAGTTTGTGAGGTTAGTGACTCATGTTAGCTGTATCTAAAGGAAACTAAGAAATTCCCACAGACGGCGCCAGACTGTATGACCAAAAAAATATTAATTTTGGATCAACCAATTAGATTTATACAAATAAAGTTTAATCTTAGTTAAAAATAATATCCAAAAGATAAAGTTACCAGATGATAAGGAATATGAGAAATGATAGCAGTATTCAATGACCCAAAAAGATGGAATATAGCATCAAATAGTAATAAATAACAATAAATGGCATTTAAGTAAATAAAATGTGTGAGTCACACAAAAAGGGATGAGATATGTGGTTATTTTTTCTGACAATGATGAACGATTGATAAGCCTTTGAACACTTGGGTTGTTCTTGGATCCGATGGAAATGCTAGACAAGAATCTTGATAAAAAAATTATTTTTGTATATATGCGAAAAGACCATATTCTCTCTTATAAAGTCAATATGTCCTTTACAAATGACTATTACATGTCCCCTATAATTGTCTATCTTTCTATTTATAGGTACATGTTCCTAGAAACCCTAATAGTACAAGTGCAGAGAATATCCGCTAGAATATTCTTTTAGTGTCCTATCTTAAAACTAGTCGTTATAACTCTGTCAAGGATGCTCGAGTTCGACCTCAAAGGTTGATGACTCGTCAACCTTAATCCTTGCTAACTCTTTGACCACAACCTTCATTGTTTCTTGAACCACTTCGACCTTGGCAGGTCTCTACGGGGGCCGCACTGGCAACACATGGCAGTCTGTGAATGCCTCACTAATACTATCATGACTTGAGCTTTTTAGAGATAAATTTTGACCTATACACTAACCACTCTCCACTTCAAATTTAAGGGAGCGACTTTGAGTCATCAAGGAAGTAAAGTGGGAAAGCTTTTTGGGAGGGGTAAAAAGAAAAAATATGCTCTAAATCTATTGAAATAGGAAAGCAAAGGGAAGAAAAGTTATTTACGGCAAGTCTTGTTGTCTTGGTCTGAGCATCATAAATGAGCACTCTTGCCATTGGTGAAAAAATACTGAAAAGAATCAATGTAAATCTAAATTAAGTTGTACAAATTGAGCCATATTTAAGTTCGAAATTTTAGAAAATTAATCTTGCTCATTAGAGAGTTGATAGCATTATCCCTAAGGTTTCATGCATTGATTTTGATGATACCAAACCAACATATGTTTTAATCAAAGAATATTAACTTGTGTGAATTTATTTTTGCCAGGTTAAATGGAGAAGGATTTGATTGGATTATTAATTGAAGTACATAAATCAAGAGACAAGAATTAAGGGCAAAAAGAAATTTTCATCACGCCAAAGAAGGAAACTTATGCACCGGAAGGAAAAGATTTCATACAAGGAAATTTCTTATTTACAACAATCAAGGAAAATATCGAAGAGGTCCAATGCCAAAGATATATTGGGATATATTTAAAAGGATATTATTTCCATAGTTGTGGAAATAATAAATGGTCATTAAGATACTTCTATTGGAGATAAAATAAAAGTCAATATATAAGATCAAAGTTAGAGGATCTTGAAATTCTCTTGGGATTGCTTAAATAAGAGATCATATACGTACAGCTTCCATAAGAAGAGGGGTTCAAAGAGGTTAGTTATTCTAAAAGGAAAGGAATCAAGATTTATGGAAATATGAGATGTTGAAGAAGATATTTTGGGTTCTCAAATAGAAAGAAAATATACAAGGATCGATTCTATAGAGTTTGAGGCTATCAAAGGAATCTTTTTGTTCAAGGAAGATTATTTACTAACTAAGGAAAATTATTTGAAGACCAAGAAGATTATTACACGAGCCTATTAAAGGAAGGGTCAATTCAAGATCTCACAACAAGGAAAAAAAAAAGATGCAGACAAAGAGGTTATCAAGGCAACAAATAAAAGAAGACCCATATTTAGTAGGGAAAAGAATTTGTTGTGAGTCAAGGAAGGAAATAGTAATCACTTACTATATCCAACGTGAGTACATGGAGAACTATCAAGAATATTGAAGTATGTCTTTGAATAAGGAATCAAGGAGGTTCAGTTATGGAAAGAGATATTTTAGACTCCATCAATATGATTCTCATGCCATTCAAATCTTTTGGGATACAGTTGAAGTCAATAAACTTAAATTGATTAATGATCTTTAAGAACGAAGATATCCTTCCATTCACTAAGGCAAAAAGGATTTTTATAACAAAGAAACTTAAAGTAATATTCAAAGGTATCCAGAGGTGCTATTAGCAACAGTCAAAATCAATGGCGCTATAAATAGGATCAACTCGGGAAGAAGAAAGGCACCACCTTCGCAGACGACTTTCCTACTCTTTCTACACCTTAGTCAAGTATTGTATTATTAAGTTTACAAGTTTCATGAAAGATAGAGAGAAAGGAAAAAATATTGAGAGGTTGTGTCATTGTTTGTTTCTTTGGTGAGCGAGTGAAAACCAAAGTGTCGTTGTTGTGAGCGAGTGGAAACTAATCTTACACGTTATTGGTGAGCGTGTCAAAACCAACCCTTATTTGTTGTTGGTGAGTGAGTGAAAACCAACCTTGTAAACATTGGTGATGAACACTGAAAACCACAAAGGTTGTACTCAATTCAAATTATAAAGAGCTCAAAGAGATAACCTCCTTGCAACCTAAGAAGCCTGGATTAAGATACCACGACTAGTATAAAAATTATTGGTGTCATTTACCTTATCTCTCTCATATTATATTTTGTACCTTTACTGTTTGTTGTGATTTATACTTGTTTAAATCGAAGGGACTAACAGTTTTGTGTAGGCTGTCTCCGTATCAGTCAACTAATTCCAAACTATAGTCAACTAAATTTCTAATAGGCGTACAATTCACCCCTCCCCTCTTATACTTTCAATTTGTATCAGAGCAGGTCTCACATATTTATTTTTTTCTTAGCACCAAGTGAGAAAAGATCCATGACAGGTCATCAAATTACTGAAATCGTACTTCAAGAGGGATACTCAACAAAACGACCACTGTACTTCATATAGCCATTGGAAGGAAAGAATGAAGGCTTATGTTCAATCAATAGATTATCGAGCATGGCTAGTTATTCAGAATGGACCAAGGCTTATTCCGAACAACAGTGATGGAAATAAGCGCTTAAAAAGGGCATCCATATTTAACTACACAAAAGAACAATCGGATATTACGAAAACAAATGCTAGAGCAATCAACATGCTCTATTGCATGATTAGTGAATAAGAATATAAGGAAATATCCCCCTCTGAGACTGTTAAAGATATATGGGACAGATTGGTAAATATTCATGGGGACACCAACAAAGTTAAGGAAATTGAATACAAGTCAATTCTTAAAGAATCTGAAAATGGTGAAGATCAAGAAGACTTGGTCGTGATACCCAAGACGGGAAAAAAAGTGTAAAGAAGTGGAATAGAAAATCTCAATCCATCCAGAATCATCAAAAGAACCACAAGAATGAGGTTCAACAACAAGAAAACGTACATTGTTACGAATGTAGTAAACCTGGACATATGAAATTAAAATGTCCTAACCTCAAGAAGAAGAATTATAGAATACCAACTTGGAGCGACGAGGATGTTCAAGAAGAAATGACAAATATATGTCTCAAGGAAAGAGGAGAAACTGATGAGGTGTTCTTTAATGCTATTCTGGATTGTGATCTCAAGAAAAAGAATTATAAATCTGATGGTAGGCTAGAAACTCGTGTTTTAGCCGTAGTATTGCACTCTAATTACTGCATTTTACGTGTGTTTGAGCTTAAATGATAGTGAATTATATTTATTACGTCTTTCATGCCTTGTAGGAAATGATTCTGAGCTATTTAGGTAATTTGGAGCGAAATCAAACAAGTTGGAGCTTTGAAGTCTGAGTAGAATCCCAAGAAATTGAGCCGGGATCTCGGGGGTCGAGGACCAAGTCCGGATGTCAAAACGTGAACAAACGAATTTAATCTAAGAAAAATCCACTACCGCGCCACATAGGGCATCGCGAGGCGCGGCGCGGCAGTGCAAAGTTGGTCTGATAGGATTTTGGCAAGCTCTCTAGATTTCCCAATGCGCACAAAATTTACTGAGTAGTTTCCTACTTGATGTGTGGCTAGAATCCAAGGTTCAACACGTTATATGCCTTACATTATATGTGCATTAATGATAAAAATACACTTTGTATGTGCATAATGGAGTCTATTTCATGTGTAGGTGAATTGTCGATGGAAGCCGAGCTAAATGGATGCATAAACGTCGAAAATACGCTCAAGAGGCAAAGAACAGTGCACCGGGCTATAGCCGGGCGTTTGGGCTGTAAAGCCTGGCCGGGCGTTTGGGCTATAAAGCCTGGTGAGGCCAGGCGTTATCCAGGCCTTAGAGCCATAAC
>ML368251.1:86241-120561 GCA_005239525.1 Nicotiana knightiana | reverse complement strand
GCATAGATACTCGTCACCTCACCTATACACCACACACATGCAAATTCACATAGCAAATAAGTGAGGATTCCTATTCCCTCAAGTCAAAGTTAGACCAAACGTTTACCTCAATTTCGTGGGCCGCTCACTGCTCCATTATAGCTTTTCCTTTAGAATTTTTCTCTAACTTGCTCGAATCTAATCATAATTAACTCAATATCATCAACTAATGCTAAAGGAACTAAATTATTGAAAAACATAATTTTTCCTAAGTTTTCTAAAAAAAAGTGAAAACCCGGCCCCGGGCCCCCTTGGTCTAAACTCGGGGTTCGGACCAAATTACGTCCACCCATTCACCCACGAACCCAAATATACTATTAGTTTTGAAATCCGACCTCAATTCGATGTAAAAATTTGATTTTTACAAAATTCCCTAATTCTACCCAAGCCCTCAATTTTTACCATGGAAGTTCTTAGTTTTTGGTTTAAAAGTGATGAAAAACAGTAAGAAATTGAAAGAATAAAGTTTCGAATTGATTACCAATACTTTGGGAATGAACCTTGGTGAAGAAAATAGTCTCTAGGGCTTGGTAGTTCGAAAAATGATTGAAAAATAGGTTATATCCATGTTTAACAGTGTATTTATATGATCGGGCAGGCCTTCAATGCGATCGCAGAAGAATGGATGCGATCACATAGAATAAAAAAAATACCCCCTGAAATTTTCACTATGCGATCGCGGAAGAATTTATGCGATAGAACAAAAGTTGTCCCCTAGCAAATTAACACTATGCGATCGCGGATATAGCTATGCGATCGCATAAAAAAAAAACTAACCCCCACGATCTACACTATGCGATCGCGGAGAAGGTTATGCGATCGCGTAGCACTAATTTACCGGGCACCAGAAAATTGAAAACCATCAATTTTTCTTAAGTTCAAAATATCCCGTGGCCTATCCGAAACTCACCCGAGCCCTCGGGACTCTAAACCAACCATGCATGCAGGTCTAGTAACATCATACGGACTTGCTCGTGCGATCAAATCATGAAAATAATACGTAAAAACTATGAAATAAATCTCAAAACTCATCATTTTCATCAAGAACTCTTATAGTTCATAACTTTTTAACCGGACGTCCGAATCACGTCAAACGAACTCCGTTTTTCACCAAATTTCACAGTTAATCTTTAAACATCATAACAAACCTGTACCGGGCTTCGGAACCAGAATATGGGCCCGATACCAATAATTTTAAACATTAATTCTTTTCTTTGTTTCATAAATATATCAGCAAAATAAATTCTTTCAAAAATTAATTTCTAAGGCTTGGAACCTCGGAATTCATTTCTGGGCATAGCCCGAGTCCCATATTTTACTGCAGACCTCCCGGGATCGTCGGAACACGGATTCGGGCCCGTTTACTCAAAATGTTGACCAAAGTCAACTTTTATCAAATTTAAATTCTAGAAATCACTATTTCTCATATTTTCACATAAAGGCTTTTCGGTTCACGCCCGGACTGTGCACTCAAATCGAGGTATTTAAAATTAGTCATTTTAGGGATATTAAGCCTAGAACGGAGTCTAAATTCATAAAATGACCCCTTGGGTCATCACACCCTATCTCTTCTAAATTTCTTTCTTTTCCAAATGGGTTGGGACAGTTTTCATGGAGCGACCCGATACCCGGATCCAATATCCAATAGTTTTAGTTTGCGTCAGAAAGTAATTACATTTGGTTACCGAAACAATGTACAAAATTTATTTAATTTTTAAATATATATATATATATATATATATATATATATAAATATAAATTATATATATTTTTCGACTATTATTTTTACAATGGCTATGCAGTGCCATTTTCCCATTTTGGGTTATGACAGTGGCGCTTATGATTCTTTTTCGCATCAATGGCCATATTAAAAGAAAATTTTGGAAATTAATAGTCTATTTGGTCCAGCAAAATCAATTTATTTTGAATAGTGCTTATTTTAAGAGTATTTTTCAGAAAATATTTTTTGGTGAGAAATAGTTTGTATTTGGTTAATTAATTTAAAAGCACCTTTGAGTAGCAATTAATGTTTGACCAAGCTTTTAAAAAAAGTTTTTAAGTGCATTTTTTTCTTACAAAAGTAATTTTCAAAAAAATATTTTTGGGAAAAAGCTATTTTTTTTTCTATTTCTCAAACACTGCTTCTGCTCTACTCAATACAACTTTTTTAAATTTGACCAAACATCTTAATTTTGAATTTTTTATTTTATTTTATCAATAAGAAGCTTTACCAAACATGTTATATAATTTCACAAAAGACCCAAAGTTTACATTCATGATTACTACAACTACTAGTATCTAAGACATTTGCATAATCTTGTATAGAGTAATTCTTCAAATACTATTATTGCAAATTATCCTTCGACCTTTTTCTACCTAGATAATGTAAAGTCAAAGAAAACGCGGTATTAAAATTAAATAGATGCTTAAAATTTTAACAAATAATAATTGATGCCTCTTTTTTTAAAAATTTGCATGGCTTTGGCATATAAGCAATATTCAGCGTGCTGATAAGATCGGATTCCGATTACATGCAGTAAAAGTGAAAAAGGCCAAGACAAAGCATGAGAAGATGAAGATAAATAAGATGAAAAACAACGCCTTTGCTCTTTTTTCTTTCCTCTCTAATTGGCTCTGCTTTTCATATCTAGAATTCCAAAAGCAACATTTGTTTCATTTGCTTTTTGTTGAGGTTTTCTTCAAGATCCATGCCTTTCTTCATCTTCTATGTACGTCTTTTAAAACAATGGCAAAGCAGGATTTTCGTTGAGAGAATTCAAAAAATAAAAAAGTAAACACGTAAAGAAGCTAAAGACATTTAACATCTAATATATGTTTATGAGCAAAATTTAACCCTTTTAGTTGATGAAATCGTAAAACTATACGATATATCAGAAAAAGGCATAATAGTTACTTTTTTCTGTTAACAAGATTATTGATTACTCGTTGGATTTCTTTTGGATATTTCTCACTAAGCGATTTATATTAATTATTAATTTTCCTTTCATGGAATTTCTCCCTTATTCATATAATTCCGTATTTCAAAAAAAAAATGTTAGAATTTGACGAAGCGAATTCGGCTGAACCCTTCCCACCCACCTAGCTCCGCCCCTGTTTTTAATGAGGCAGATTCGTAATCTTTTTTTTTTTTTCCTTTCTGTTTTTGCATATTTCTCAGCATTTTACTTGAAATTTGCGATGCCCTTCATTTCCAGTGTTTGGCATCTTATATTCTAGAAAATCAAAAGGGAAAAATAAATTCTCTCACCTTGGCTATCAACCAAATGTATGAAATGTCCGGCTTGAATCTAGATTGATTCTTGCATATGGAATAAAATTTAAAGTAATAACATGATATACAAAGTATGAGAATAAAACAAATTCCTTATCCATATTAAGCAATAGAATTCAAATTTCTCTGTGAAGATTTCAAGCTTTTTCTACTTCGATAAAAGAGTGACATTGGGTTCATATTTATCGACTTAAAGTGGACTTCTACTATTCTTAATGTACGTATCTCCAAGAAAATGGGTGGTATGATCTGCCGCCAAAAGATAATATACTTAAGGTCTTAATAACTTAATTAATTAGTAGTATTCTCAAAGATCAAGTCATAATGATAAATGTGACACTTATCTTGCTTTTGTCTTAAATTATTTATTTCTTTTTAATTGGACAACAATATCCTTACGCGGGATGGTACGTTGATTTTGCTACTTTTTTGCATTTTCTTATTTTTTTTCGTTTTCAAGTTAAAGAATGAAGTGAAGTTATTCCAGTATAGGATGTGTTTTGATCGAGAATATGAAGTGAAGTTATTCCAGTATGGAATCTAGTGCCAGACAAAAATGAATCACGTTTGTGCAAACTTAAACTATAAAATCTAACTAAAAATACCCTTTGCACTAGGAAATATTCTTCAACTAGAATATTGTGCTTTTCATCTTCTAATAAACAAGAAAATCAGTAATTTTTGCTGTTATTCTCTTGCAATATTCTTTTCTTTATGAAGCCAAACAAACATATGAAAAATGACTCGAAAAGATAAAGAAAGAATTCATAGAGGTATCCTCCTTTACCTTTCCAGTCCTATATTTTCATCTTTCACGTTTGATTTTAGGATAAGAATATTTAATTATTAGCAGCTAACTCCGAGTGACTTCATTTTGTTAGTATTGAAGATGAGTTAGTCGGAGAGCAAGTTGTGACTGTGGGACTCACCTAATGTTAAGTCGTTATAATCTATGTATACGTAGGTGGTTTGGCGGTTAGAGTAGTTAGACATCTTTTTTTTGGTGAAAAAGAGATATACTATTTTATAGATATTTAAACGAGTCCATTAAGATTGTTTACAAGATACATAGTGTGCATCGGAGGTACTGCTAATGGCATACTAGTACTAGTAGTAGCTAATACATAACTATTACACAAAAATGTCCATAGTAAAGAACAGTTGGGTTGAGCTGCCAATGTTTGTTTTAGCAAGCCTCCTATATAATGGACCTTTATGATCCCGTTAGTAAGAAGGCTTAGCAAAAGGTGGTGGGCTCCCAAAAAGTATGCAACTCTCTTGTGCATGCATTGCTCCGTATTTGGCCAGACTATCTGCAACCCCGTTCTGCTCTCTGTAGATACAATATATGCTAGGGCTAGCCAGTAGTAGAAGCAAGAACCTGTAATCATTAATGATGTTAGTGTATTGCATGGGAGGGGATGTTAACATACCTATGATTTCATGTGCATCTGTCTTAATGGTGACTGGATAGAGACGATGTTGTACAACAAGTTTTCGTCCCATGAGTAGTGCAAGTAGTTTGATCTTAACACTCGTTCCTGTATTTGATTTCCCAGCAAAGCCCATAATCCAATTGCCTTGATGGTTTCGAAAAACTCCACCAATAATTTTTGAGTGTGACAGGATGAAGACCCATCAATGTTAAGTTTATAGATAGTATTAGTTGGTGGATGCCATTTAATATATACTGAAATAACATGCTTAGTTTTAGTTTGGTGATTAGTTAGGAAGTAAAATTCAACAGCCATGTTGTTTATGAGTGAAATGATCAGTTGAAGTTTTTTATGTTCTAGTGTGCGGTAAATGTATGTGGAGAAAATAATGTAGCCAATGACAATTATCAGTGTGTGCTGCTGTGTAATGTTGGAGAAGATTTGTAATGTTAATAGTGTTCCATAGATGTTTTGCCGGATAACATTGGAAGAAGATGTGAGTAGCTGTTTCAGGAGCTGTATGACATTGTGGCCATAAGGATGAATTAACTATTCCTAGTCTTGATAGATAGACAAGAATTGGAAGTTTGTTGTGGGTTAGAAGCCATCGGAAGAGGGATATTTTACGGGGTACGTGAATTTTCCAAATCCACTGATAAGAAGATTGTGAGTTGATATTATTCATTAGTGCGGTGTAGATGGATTTTACAGAGAAATGACCACTTTTTGTAAGGGCCCAGTAAATTTGATCAGGGGATGTAGATGAAAGGGGCATGTATATATCCTTGACAGCGTTTTGAATTTCAGATGGTAATTCAAAAGATAGTTTATCAAAATGCCATCCTTGGTTGTAGTAATAGTCAAATACATGTGTTTTTTCTTCATGACGTTGTAGAAGTCCAAGGATGGTACTTCGAATAGTTAATTTTTATTAATCCATGGATCCGACCAAAATTTAACATGTTTGCCAATTGTAATATTCCATTTGTAGCCTAGATTGCAGTAGGACCACCCCCGGAGGATATTTCTCCGGGTGGCAGACGCCTGTGATTTTATTTAGTGGGATGGTCTTATATAATTATTGAGAAGGACTTGTGCCCAGAGTTGGTTTGGATTATGGAATAACCTCCATGCAAGTCCTGCATGTGAAGCTTGTTTTTAATAATGAGATTCTGGATCCCCAGCCCCCTTGGTATAAAGGTTTTGTTGCAGTGGTCCATTTAATAAGATGTAATTTTCTTTTTTGTGGAGTTGTACCCTAGAGGAAATTTCGTTGGTAACGGTTAAGAGAGGACTGTATGTAAGAAGGAATTTTTATATACTGCATGAGATGATTGGGACTGTGATTTAGAGTTGAACGAATTAATATGGTTCTTCCTGCTTTTGTTAAGAAGTGAGTTTTCCAACCTGTTAACTTTGTTTTGAAGTTTTCAATTAGGAACTGATAGTTCCTTTTTGAAGGTTTTTTGGTGAAGATAGGGAAACCTAATTATTTTCCAAAACTCTTTCCTTCTGTCATACGTAAGAGTTTTAATACAACCTTTTTGGTGTCAGGTTTACAATTCCTGGAGAAGAAGATTTTTGATTTTTCCAAGTTAATGATTTGTCCAGAATAATATGTGAAATGAGTGATTGTGTTAACAAGTGATCGACAAGTGTGAGCATTTATTTTTGCTTTGAGTATAATGTCATCAGCAAAAAAAAGATGAGATAATTGAGGTCCCTTAGGAGCAAGGGAGATTGGTGTCCTGTTCTGGTGATCAACCTCTGTATTTATTTGTCTTGATAATATTTCTAAATAAATAATGAAAATATAAGGAGACAAAGAGTCCCTTTGTCTGATGCCTCTTGTAGGTGTAAAATATTCCATAGGATTGCCATTAATTATGATGGAAGCGGTTGTAGTTGTTATACAAGACATAATTAATTTGATAAAAGGTTGTGAAAAATTTAGAGTAACTAATGTATTATAAATAAAAGACCATTGTAACTTATCAAAAGCCTTTGTAAGATCCAACTTTAGAAGCATATTTAAGTTTTTCCCCTGAATTTTTGGAAATCGATTGAGTATTTCCTGGACAATTATAACATTATCCGCCGCTCTTCTATTTTTCTGAAAACTTGACTTAGTAGGATTTATGAGATGTTCCAATATAGGTTTTAGTCTATTTACTATTATTTTCGTGAGAAGCTTGTAAATAGTATTTCAAAGACTAATAGGTCTATATTGGGAGATAGAAGCAGCATGCTTATTTTTGGGAATCAGGCAGATGAGTGTGTTATTAATAGTTGGATCAACCTGATGGTGAAGAAAAACTTTGTGGAAAAAATATTTGACTGAGTTGCCTATGATGTCCCAATATATTTGATAAAATAGGGGATGTAAACCATCTGGGCCTGGAGCCTTCAGTGGTTGAAATGAGTGTGGTGCATTATTTCATGGTCTTGTAAAGGTTTCATTAGGGAGGAGCATTCCTCTTGAGACAGAATATTAAACGGCTGAATTGTAATTGTCGGATAAGAAGCAGATTGTTGAGTTGTGAAGAGTGTTTGAAAATAAATATTAATATTATTTTTAATAGCATATGGATTAGTTATCCGATTACCACCTTGATCTTGTGAGGCAGTGATACAATTTTGTCTTCTTCGATTGAGAGTAGTTAGATGGAAAAACTTTATATTTGCATCCCCATCATTTAACCAATTTATACGGGATTTTAATTTCCAAAAATACTCCACCAATTTTAATAAATTATTAAATTCCTTAGTTAATGTTTTCTCCAGATTTTGGAGGAATGTACTAGTAGAGTAGTTTATGGAAGATTGTATCCCGCTTAATCTAGCTAATAATTTTCTTATGTTTAAAAAGATTTCCAAAAGTTGAACGATTCCATTTCTCGACTATATTAATAAAGTGATTTATAGTTGGTAACAAATGTGGATGACCCTGTCAGGCTTCTTTAACCAAAGATGTGAAGCTAGGATGTGAAATTCAAATTGTTTCAAAGCGGAAAATATTTTTCCTAGGTAAAGGATGGTGTTGTAATTATAATAATAGCGGACAGTGATCAGAGTAAGTACGATGGAGATGAGTGACAAGTGCATTAGGATATTAACGCAGCCAATCATAATTTCCCAAAGTACGATCAATACGTTCAAGTATATTATAGTTATTATGTCTACCGTTTGTCCAAGACTACCCTTATACCCTAAATAAGTGAGATTACAGTAATTTATGCATTCTATAAATTTATTTGGAACGTGAATTATTTATTTGAAGGCCACCAAATTTATCATGTGCATGAGTTACTTCATTAAAATCTCCTACTATAAGCCATGACCCTTTATAATTATCATACATGCATCTAAGATTATCCCAAAAATACGTCTACTGCCTAGATCATTACTAGAATATATTGCATTGAAAAGCCATTTAAAATTAAAGGGATGAACCTGGATGTGACAGTATATCTCTTGTGCCGTAGTTGCTACAGGTTCAACAGTAAGTGCTGCAGTAAGCCACAAGATTACAATACCTCCGGAGTGTGCATGAGCTGGTAACTGGATCATACCATTGAAATTGAAATCCTCCTTGATAGACTGATGATCCTGGCAGTGGGGTTCTAGAAGTACAACCAAAGATGGATGGTTTTAATCCAAGAGCGACCTAAAATTACGTCTAAATTCAGATGATTGTGCTCCACGACAATTCTAAATTATGAAGTTCATGTGTGAATTGGTAGAGTCAAGAAACTGGCTTCTCCGTGCGTTCCTGAGTGCACTGGCACTGGAGGTCTCCCCTGGACGCAGACGTAATGTTGGAAGAAGGAGCATTACATATTTCCCCACCTCCGGATTTGTTGTTGGACGCAGATGAAAGGAGACATTGACGAGATTCGGCGGACACCTTACGTAGATTTTTCTTTCGTACTCCTCCTTCTGCACAAATACCTCGATGGCATCTAGCCATGCATGCACTGGTCGTGTTTCCCTGTTGTATAATACTGCCTCTTCTAGTTCTTCCTGAAATGCTTCATTTTGAGGAGGGTGAGGGCGATTGTGTGGTGGTGATTGATGAGGGGTAGGAGGTGGTGTACGTGCTTCCAGTAGGGGTGTGTGAGTTGGTGGAATTACATACGGTTGTATCCATGGCGTGGTTGTTGTTGGAGGTGGGTAGTATGGCATTTGAAGTAGACTGTGATGGAGATGTGTTGGATCCCAAGTTGGTGCTGGAAGTTGTAGAGGATGGTATGGCGCAGTAAACAGGGCTTGCATCATAGACCAGTGATACCGGCCAAAGATTTCCTTCCCCAACGTCATCCCTTCCGCTACGATTTGTGCAAGATCCCTGGGGTTGTTGATGAGTATGGTTACTTCCTGATTTTGTACCTCCATTGTAAACGTTAGTGCATGGTTTTGAAGTCTTGCTTCGAGCCAGGAAGCTGGAGTCATTGGTGCATTGGTTGTTTGTGCTGTGTATATAATCGTGTTTGGCTCCATTAGCAAGTGAGAGGGAGGACGAGATTGTGGAGTTTGATTGTGCTGAAGATGATGGATTGTCTACCTTGTACGGTTGCTGGATGGCCTTCGTAGGTGATGAAGATTATTGGGAAACATTTTGTGTTTGTATAGAAGTTATAGGGTGGTCAATGTTTGCTTGCACAGTTGTTTGAGGATGATGTGGGGAGGGAACTATAGTATTGGTGAGCATTAATGGTTGAGGTGATGGATTAAGGGTTTTTGTGGTCATCATTTAGTGTGTGCATGGGGGACGTAGTAGAGGTTTGTGTTGGGGTGGGTGAGCCTTCGTTTTGAGGATGAGTGTAATAACTTTTTGGTGGAGTTTTTGGATCATCCGGTGAGTGTAGAAGGATTGTAGAAGTTGTGGAGTGTAATTTCGGATTTTCCATATGGGGTGGTATGTCGTGTCTTTGTGCATGTGTGGTAATAAGTGTTGGGGATTGGGTTTCTTGTGCTAGTGCTGATGGATTGGGGTTTTCCATTGGTACTTGAGTAGTAATGATTTTGTTTTGGTTGGGTTGTGCATTCGGTATTGATGGAGCAGTGTCAGTAGATGAATTGGGTTCAGTTAATGAAGCAAAGTTATTTGTATGTAGTAGAGACGGTGGGGTGGGTTTATTTGGAGTATTTTGCACCACTGGTTTAGCATTACTAATATTTAATTTATTAAAGGATAATGTATGTGGCCTAGAATCCATATCTATACGTTGCATATCCTTATGCAGTGATTTAACGGGGTAAAATTGATGTAGTTGGCTCTTTAATAGTTGTTGCTTATGAAAAGATTTCTTTGGAAATTGGACAACTTTCCACTCTTGAGTAGCTTTAGGGGTTGAGAATAATGAAGTATTTTTGGTATTGACAGGGTCTGTGGAAGTTGATTCAGTAATGTGGTAAACACAGAGTCGTTGATTATGTCCTACGCGTCCACACTTAACCATAACCTATTTAACCCTTCATAAAGGATAGTTTGTTTATGATTACTTATGTAAATATGTGTTGTTAAGGGTTGATCCAATGGGACTTCCACACATAAACTGGCATATCATCCTCTTGTAGTTGAAGATGTGCAAGTATCAATATTTAGTATTTTTTCAATTTTGTTGCCCAGTCGTTGTAAGATTTGGAGATCGTAAAATTCAATCGGTAACTCAGGCAGACGTAACCATATGGCAGAGTAGTTGATTTTTGTTGATGATGTAATAAATTTAGGTTCCCTTTGACGGACTGAGAGATAGTGATTTAGTATAAACCGTGGTCCGTCCTGTAAAGCATGTAACTTGTTTTCTTCTTTTTGAAATTTAAGAAGGAAAAAAGTCAGATCCTAGATCAATTAGTGGGAGATTTTCGGTTGGCTTCCATAGGTCATAAATTTTTTTCCTAAGTAATTGATGACTAACCTTGCATCCATACACCTTGACAATAACTGCATGTTGCCATGCTGTATAAATTCGATTCTTCTCCTCAACTGAAAGAGGTATGAAAATAGAAGGATCCGTAGGTGCCTCCGTTTCATCAAAAAGAGTTTGTTGAACGTGAAGTGATGAGGAACTGTTTGTGGATGAAGATGGGATGGTGTTAGAAAGGAGTGTGTTAAGATATGATTTTCCTGTAGACTCAATAGGAGATGAGGAAAAAACTTGAGTGTCAATGTTCATTTGATTATTATTAGGTATTGGTAAGGTTGAAGAAGTTGGATCAGGGTGTTTAGGAGGAATAAGGGATGAAGGTTCATGGTTTTGGTTGTTCATAGTAGAAAGGTTTTTAAGTAGCTCGAGTGTTCCTTGTTTGAAGTTTGAGCCAGTGAAGCTTTGGAGTCTAAAGTAAGAGTTCTTTTAGAGTAGTTAGACATCGGTAGAGTAGCGTGTATAAATACATTATGATTGTACATAGTTAGATACAATTGAATGAAGAAGATGAAATTCAGCTTCATAAATTCTCTGTCTAAAGCTCACAACACCTTATTCCTTATTCACTCTCAAACTAAAGCTTCCATCCATGGAACTTAACATGGTATCAGAGTCTACGACACGATTCGCTGGCCACTAACAACACCGATTCCTCTTCATAATCACCTCAGTTCTCTCAATTTTGGAGTGAAACTATCTCATAGTGATTTGAATCAAAATTAATTTTTTTTCTTTTTGAAAATTGTGAATTTCCTGACTTTGCTTGAACTTCTGCATCATTCATGGCGATTGGTGATGAAACCAGCACTACGTCGGTCGGACCTACTACTGGAACCTCTGATAATGCAGCTGCTTGCAATTACAACAATGACTTCCCTACAGTTGATCACAACCATCCTCTTTTCCTACAGCCAACAGACACTCCGGGTAGCTCTCTAATTTCACTTCAACTAATAGGATCTGAAAACTATGCAATTTGGAGTAGATCTATGAGAATTGGACTGCTAGGCAAAAGCAAACTAGGTTTTGTTGATGGTCGATTTCCTAAGTCTAGGTTTGAGCCGGAATTACATTATCAATGGGAGAAAGTGAATGCTGTGGTCCTATCCTGCATCATGAATGTAGTTCGACCAGGGTTGTTGAGTAGTGTAGTGTATGCTTCAAATGCAGGCAAAGTCTGGGAGAATCTAAGAGAAAGGTTTGACAAAGTGAATCGTGCTAGAGTGCAATACCTGCACAAGGAAATTCACTCTCTTACTCAATGGACAATGATTGTGACAGGCTATTTTTCGGATGAGTTTGATGCTATAATGCCATGTCCTAGTTGTCCTTGTCCTGAATCAAAGAGGTATCTCGAGCACTTTGAGTACCAAAGGCTAATGCAGCTCTTAACTGGGTTAAATGAATCTTATAGTCAAGCTAGATCACAAGGATGTATCCTAATCCATCTTTGAACAAAGCACTCAATGATAATATACCAAGAGAGCCAAAGGAACCTAGCTAATTACACACAAGTGTCACAAATTACTGAATCAATTGAGAGCACAACTTTGTTCAGCTAGTACCGATTTCAAACCCGTGCCCAGAAAGTGTACTCTGGTCTATGAATAATGTCATCTCAAAGGTCACACTAAAGAAAACTGCTATAAGCTGGTAGGTTATCCACCAAACTCAAGTCCAAGAGAAGAGGAGGCACTGCTGGGAATACTAACTCCTACACAAATCAAACCAACTCTAACTCATATGCAAGTGAGGCTCTCTAGATGACACCTAATACAGGAGAGGCTACATATGGAGCCAACAATGATGGAATGCAAGGACAACACCAACCTGCAGTTAGAGGAGATTTCACTTCAATGGCAAATCCAACATCACCACAGGCTCCTACTGCCTTCTTTACACCAAAACAATATTAGCAGATACTTCAGCTTCTCAACAAGGGACCCGATGAAGGATCCTCAACTAAGGCAGTTGATGCAGGTACACAAACTGACCTAATGTCTATCTATAATGATAGGGAGTGTTGTGGACATGATAACTGAGGATTTTAGCCTATTATTTGCTCTCTTTTGCTTAGTTTTTGGGTAAATAATGCGTTAAGGTACTCCCAGAAACTAACTTAAGGTGCTTACTTGCAGGTTTTGGTCAAAATGAGGAAAAGAAGCCAAAATAAACTCATAAAGGAGTCAAACTTGCAAGGGCCCAAATAATAGAACTGGAGCGCGGTCATCGATGTTATTACGCGGCCGCGTAAGACCCTCCACTGAGGCGATTAAAAATATGCTACCGCAAAAGTGAAGTTCAGAGAATCTGCAGCCAAATGCTAACACTTCCGTGGACCGCGATACAAAAGTGCGACTGTGAAACCTTTGGCGCAGCCGCGATTGAAATTATGCTGACAGCGAGGAGCAAGGTTCAGAGACCTTGCAATCTTGGTTCAAACAAAGAACGCGGCCCGCGTCTAAATTACGCGGCCGAAAAGTTTCCTAACGCGGAGGCGGTTGAAATTCCGCTGGGAGAAGATAGGAGGATCAGAGAGTTTGCAAGTCAGGCTAAACCGAGGAACGCGGTCCGGTAGAAGCCAACGTGGATGCGACACTATTTACGCGGTCCGAGAAGCCTAGCCCAGTCCAAGTCCAAATTTGAAAAAACACAGACCGCATTCGTTATTGCGCGACCGCGAATGACCAAGCGCGGATGTGCCTAGTATTATGCTGTCAGCGGAACCTCCATAGGGAATTTTTGTCCAGTAATTTCAACTGTGTATAAATAGATCTTTTTCATATTTTTAGGTTAAGTTTTGTATTAGGGAGCTAGTGAACAACCGTATTTTACCACTTTGAGTAATTTTAGAGTAGATTTAGCTTACATCTTTAGATTTTCTTCTTGTAATTGACTTTTATGGCTTATATTACATCTTAATATGTGATTTCTATCATTATCATAAGTAGCTGGACCCCCTAGATAGGGTTGTGACCCAACCCTAGTGTGGATATTTAATGGGTCTTCAAAATTAGGGCTTAATTATTTATGGGTTAGTGATATTTAGCTTGTTTCATGCTTTAACTGTTGAATTGGTGGTTACAAACACTGATTCATGCCTTTTTGACTAGGGCTTTTCTTGAAAAAGAGGGCCCAAGTCTAGGTAAAATAGGCTAACAAGGAATTAGGATGAATTCAAGAGATTGATAGCCCCAATTAAAGGGTTAAACCTAGAGATAGTAATACCCGACTTGCGCCAATTTCATTTGCATTATTTGAACACCCAATTAGGCTTGAGAAAGCCAATTCGGGCAAAGTCACTCAAATTACTGAGAGGTATAGAGTGAGTAATTATGTGTGAAGGTTTTATCATGACCCCAAATATAACAAGCCAGTCCTAAATTCTAGACCCCATTAGATACTCGCCTAGGTGGAAGTCACTTCCCTAGTGCCTTTTATCACTTGAAAAGCCCTCATAAAAATATTGTAGTTAAATTACTCTTCAGCAATAAATATCATTAAAATTAGAATAGAAACAAGGCCCAACCATGGTTAGAAGTGCAATTAGAAACAACACGCACAACTAGATTAGGTAGAAACCCAACTCCCAACTAATATTCACTACCTATGGAAATCGATCCCGTCCTTTCGGGTAAAACTGCATCGACCACTCCTCGCTACTTTATAGTGGTGTAGGGTTGGAACCGACCACTTTTTGGCACCGTTTCCGGGGAGTTAAATGGTTTTGGCTATCTATATGACTAGTTGTATGTCTTGTTTTTCTTTCCTTCTATTTTTCTAACTTTTGTGTGTTAATCTCTTTTGGTACAAAATGGCTGATCCTCGAAAATGTTCTCCCGGGGGAGGAGGTAGATGATAATGGTGATGATGGCTTTTGGTACAAAATGGCTGATCCTCGGAAATGTTCTCCCGAGGGAGGAGGTAGATGATAATGGCGATGATGAGGTGCATCTAGTACCTCAAGCTCAAAGAAGAGGCCGCCATGCCAATGATAACATCCCAGATCCTCCCTCACCTCCTCCACGGGTAGCTCATCGGGTGCTTCCCAATCAAGGTTACGCCAGTGCGATTTTCCAGCCCCGAATCCGGGCGGGCAATTTCCAGATTACAAATGTTATGTTGACCTTATTGGAGCAACGGGGGTTCTTCACTACCGCTCCCCATCAAAATGCTTATAAACATCTAAAGGGTTTTGTAGATACCTGTTGGAAAGCAAACAGACAAGTGTGTCGGAGGATGCATTGAGACTGAGATTGTTCCCTTTTTCACTAAGAGGGAAAGCTTTGGACTGGCTCGAAAGTCTCCCCAATCATTCCATCAATACGTGGGATGAGTTTGCTGACAAGCTTATAGCTATGTTTTTCTCACCGGGACATATGGCGGCATTAAGGGATGAGATCTTAGCTTTCAAACAGGAACCTAATGAACCTCTTTATGAAATCTGGGAGAGATATAGAACTATGATCAATGAATGCTCCAATAATGACATGACGGAAGCAATGATCCAACCGACATTCTATTGGGATATAAACACGATCAATCAATATGTTGTGAACCGGCTAGCAGGGGATAATTTTATGAAGCTGATTTATAACGAGGCCTGTGACATACTTGATGAAATGGCTGACACTTCTTCAGCTCGGCAGAGTCAGGAAAATGTTCCTCAAGGTGACCCGAATATAATCAATCTTCACAAGAAACTCCAAGACAACGGACAAGCCATAGCTGAATTGACAACTACTATGAATCAACTAGAAAAAGCACAACTTCAGCAAGTTCAAAGAACAAGACAAGTAAATGCAATGGAAGGGGTCAATCTTTTGGTAAACAAGAGGAGACATCATGGTCAGCAAGTGCAAAGCAATCAAGATCAATATGAACAAAGTGGAAGTGGCTACAACCAAGATGATTCTCTTGATGACCAAAGCGAGGAAGTTTTGTATGCCAACAACTATCAAGGACAACAGAGCAATGCTCCAAACAAACAATGAAGATCGCAAAGGAATAATTAAAATTGGAACAATCAAGGTCAAGGAAACTGGAACAATAACAATAACAACTCAAACAATTGGGGGAAAAACAACCAGAATTGGGGTGGCAACAACAATTGGAATGGCAATAGCAACAACAATTGGGGAGGAAATGGAAATCGGGGGTCGGGCTTTCAAATTCCCTCGATGTATCAACAACCCAACAATCCACCTTTATATCAATCTTAGGGGCCAAGTTCTTCAAATAGTGAAATGGGGCATATCGAGAATATGTTCAAATAGATGATGGAACGGACTGTCGATTCCGATGCCTCAAATTACCTCCCACACTACTTTCATCCGCAATCTTGAAGTACAAATGGGTCAAATCTCTCAAGTACGGGTGTTCATAAAAATCCAAAAGATCAAACCAAACCGAAAATCGAATCAAACCGATTAAAAAAACTGATACTTTTTCCGTTTGGTTTGGTTTTGATTTTGAATTTTAAAACCGACCAAGTTTTGTTTGGTTTTGGTTTTATTAAAAAAATAACCGAAAAAAACCGAACAAAACCGAATATAGAAATATCTATTTAAATTTTTTATTATATATATATATATATATATATATATGTGTGTGTGTGTGTGTGTGTGTATGTGTGTGTATATATATGTGCGTATGTATGTATGTATGTATGTATGTATGTATGTATGTATGTATGTATGTATGTATGTATGTATGTATATTTTTTATACAAAGTTTCTAAAATTTTATGTTACATTTTAATAGTTTGCTCTTTTAGTCTAATTCTTTGCTATTATAATAATCTAGTTCTTTGCCTTTACATTCTAGTTTGATTAGTGGTTTTCTTTTTCTAAGTACAAGAATTTATTTCATGTTAAAAATAATTTATTTTTAATTGAGTCCTAAAATTATTCATCACTATTTGGTTCAATTATCATCAATACATCTTGGTAAATAAAAGATTTCTCAAAGAGGAATTGGTTTGATAGTGTTATGTTGATAATGTAGTCGGCAGAATATGTGTTTGGTAGTGTATATCTCATACTTAAGAAAGAACCGATAAATAACCGAAAACCGATAAAAACTGACATACACCGAATCGATAATAAACCGACTTAATTGGTTTGGTTTGGTTGCAATATTTGAAAAACCGACTTACTTGGTTTGATTTCTTTTTAGGGAAAAACCGATCCAAATCGAACCATGAACACCCCTACTCTCAATCATTGAACACTCGCCCTAAGGGAGCGCTACCAAGTGACACGGTAGTAAACTCGAAGGGTGGGAACAATACAGGCCATGCCATGGCGGTGACCACAAGGAGCGGTAGAGGTGGTGAAGCAAGTACCTCCAAGCAAAAGAAAATTGTGAGTGATGATGTTGAAGTGCAAAATGATGATGTTCCAATAGTTGATGAGCAAGTGGGTGAAGAGAATTTGAATGAGGAAAGCATTGATATTCATGACAATGAGGAGGACTCAAAATGACGTGAATCCGTTTAGGGAACACATAATAGACATACCGAAAATGGTAGTGCCAAAAGCCAAGGCCTCTTACGCCTTATCCTCAGAGACTTGCAAAGCAAAAGAATGAAAACCAATTCAAGAAGTTTATTGAGATGATGAAAATCTTGGCAATCAATGTGCCCTTGGTGGAATCTCTTGAGCAAATACCGGGATACGCCAAGTTTATGAAAGACTTGGTGACAAAAAAAGAGATCTATAGAGCGAGACAATCAAAATGACTTATCAAGTTAGTGCAATTGTGCACTCGATGGCTCCAAAGATTTCAGATCCCGGCGCATTTACCATTACTTGTACCATTAGGAGTGCGGAGTTTGCAAAGGCCTTGTGTGATTTGGGAGCAAGTATAAATTTGATGCCTTACTCCGTATTCAAGACTTTGGGTATTGGTCAACCGAGGGCGACTTCAATGAGATTGCAAATGGAGGATAGAACAATGAAGAGGCCTCTTGGTATTATTGATGATGTTCTTGTACGGGTCAACAAGTTTATTTTGCCCGATGATTTTGTGATTCTAGACTGCAAAGTCGACTTTGAGGTGCCTATAATCTTGGGAGGGCCTTTCCTAGAAACAAGGAAGGCCTTGGTTGATGTGGAAGTAGGGGAGTTCACCTTCTGGGTGGGTGATGAAAAGGTTGTATTCCACGTGTGCAAATCGATGAGGCAGCCGAATAGTAATGAAGTTTGCTCTTTTGTGGACCTTGACGGAGGTGATAGTTGATGAAACAAGTGCAATGATCAATGTGGAAGATCCTATGGAAGTTGTATTGTTGAACCATGAGGATGATGATAGGGATGGCTTGATTGAATGTGCTAATGCATTGCAAGGAATGGGATCCTATTCTTATGGGCCCCGTAAACTCTCCTTGGATTTGGAAAACCGGAAGACTCCACCGACAAAGCCCTCGATCGAGGAGCCACCAACATTAGAGTTGAAGCCTCTTCCCTCTCACCTCAGGTATGAATTCTAAGGCCCATCTGCTACATTACCTGTTATTTCTGCTTGCTTAACCAAAGTGCATGTCACGACCCAAAATCCATAAGGTCGTGATGGCACCGGACACCATTGTCGGGCAAGCCAATCATTAAATAGCTAAGTTAGATTTCCTGTTTTTAGCATTTTTGAAATCATTACCTTTTAATTTACTACATGATAACTGAATAAAATCCGCTAAGTAAATACGACAGTTTAATCTTCCATTTTTATAAAATGCATCCCAAACACATCCCAGAACCCGGTGTCACAAGTGCATAAGCAAATTCTAAGAATTTTACAATTTCTACCAAGCTTATATGAAATACAATTGGACCAGGAAATTAAAATAAAATGAATACAATACGAGGGAGACTCTGTCAGCTGCGGATCGCCTCCGGATAATGCAGCTCGCCTAAGTCTCCAAACCAGCCACATTGCTATGAAAGTACCTGTGCAATAAAAATGCACATCAAGTGTAGCATGAGTACGAAAACAACGTGTACTCAGTAAGTATCCCGCCTAACCTCAGAGAGGTAGTGACGAGAGGTCGAATTAGACACTTGTTAGAAGTCAATTTAGTATAATCAAGTGAGACACTAAGCATGAATGTCATAGGCAATTTATTAAAATCAGGAATAAATAATATCAACTCCTTCCACATTTAACACTTTAAATCTTCGTCATTTCAGTTATAAATTAAAATTTCATAGGCCAATAAACAGGTAATAATTACAGAAAATACGCAGCAATTATCATGCACAAGTAATGCCGAGGGTCGAACGCCGCAGACCAACAATAATAAAATGTGCACTGCCGATGGTCGAACGGCCCGAACGATAGATGCATCTATCTGCCGCGCTCGCGAATCGAACATGCGACACGGTTAACATAATACTAGGGCTACCCTGCTCGCGAATCATACCTGCGACTCGGGTCCCCGTATAAATATACATAAATATAGGGTCATCCTGCTCGCGAATCATACATGCAACTCAGGCACCCAAAGTTACACATATTCACACCAATAAACCACATTTTTATCAAGAAAACAGGAAAATTAGCTGTTCTTTGAAGTGATAAAATTCTCCTTTTAATAAACATGAGAATAGTATTTAAAACCTTTCTGGAGATTTACTTGCCAATTTCGACAGGGTTTCAAACTCTATAGATTTATCCGAAACACAATTATCCAAAGAAGAATAAATTCTCCTTATAGGTGATTAAGAAAAGTAAACTTTATCCTTCTCAGAGATTTAGATACTAATTGAAAGCATCACATGATATTTTATTGACAAGGTCACAAGTACAACAAGTAAAGCATGCTAGTGAGTCCTAGATTACCCGGACATGGCATAATAGTAGCTACGCACAAAATCCCGTCACCTCGTGCGTACGTAGCCTCTGCAAATAATAGCATGTATTCATTTAATTCACCTATGGGGACAATTCCCCCTCACAAAGTTAGAAAGGAGACTTACCTCGCTGTGAAATTCCATAACCGGCTTCCAAGCCCTTTCGACGACTCCAATTGATGCACAACGCCCCAAAACTATTCAAATAACGGGCAAACCAATAAAAATTCACTCTAATAATTGTAACAATTCAAATTATATAAGTTTCCAACTCCGCTCGAAAAGTTGACCAAAATGCCCTCGGGCTCACGTGCCCGGATTCCGAAATTTCTCGAAGATAAATTCTACCCATAGCTTTACTAACTGAAATATACAATTTGCTCTAGTTTTCATGCTCAAACTCATGGTAAAAGTCCAAAATTCCAAATTCTAGTTCTTCCCCAATAATCCCAAATTTATACTATTTTCCATGTCTAAATCCATGTGAGATCACATATTTAACTCAAAAATAGGACGAAATCACTTACCTAGTGTTGCTTGGTGAAAATCCCTCCTTGAGCTCTCCAAAATCATCCAAGCCAAATGAAAGAAATTGGCCAAAACTCGTGTTTAAAACAATCTGCCCAGGCTTCATCGAGTTGTACCTTGCGCTGTGCAGGTTGTACATCCTATTGCAATTTTTCCTTATTGTATACCTTCTGTTAAAATGCCCATAACTCCTTGTAAAAATATTCAAATGACAAACGGTTTAAAGATTTATAAACTAGACTCGAAGATCTTTAATTTGATAGGCTGTACACAATATAACTCTTTATATATTCCGAGATATGAGCTTCTAAACTCGGCTCCATGCATCAGTAAATTCTGTCGAAACTGCTTCACCAGCCATCTTCAATCGATCATAACTTTCTGATCAAATGTCCAAATCATGAATTATTTAACTTTCTGGAAACTAGAATGCAAGGCTACAACTTTTGTGTTTTTTAAATTTCAGATTCCTTATAGATTTTGATATATACGCTTCCAGAATTAGCTCTACGATTCATCAATTGCTGTCCAAAACAGATTTGCAGCAGAAATTTCAGCAGCTATTTTGGCCCGAAATCCATTCCGTTAGCCTTCCGAAATCCACCCGAGGCCCTCGAGAACTTAAACATTTATACTAAAATGTCCCAAAACGTGATGCGAACTCGCTCGAGGCCTCAAATCACATCAAAAAACGTCGAAATCATGAATCGTACTCCAATTCAAGCTTTATGAACTTTGAAATTTCAAACTTCCACATCTGATGCCGAAACCTATCAAATTACGTCCGATTGACCCCAAATTTTGCACACAAGTCATATTCGACATTACGGACCTTCTCCAACTTCCAGAATTGCATTCCGACCCCGGTATCAAAATTTTTACTTCCGGTCGGATTTCTCAAAAACCTTCAAATTTCTATCTTTAGCCAAATGACTTCAAAATGAACTACGGGCATCCGAATTCACTTCCGATCGCACTCCCAACTCCAGAATCACCATACGGAGCTATTCCCAGGCTCGGAATCCCAAACGTACGTCAATATCACTGAAATGCGCTTCAAGTCAAACTTAGGAAATTTCTTCAAAAATGATGACTTCCACAATATACACCGAAACGCTCTCGGGTTATCCAAATCCCGATCTGGACATATGCCCAAGTCTGAAATCATCATACGAACCTGCAGAAACCTTCAAATCCTGATTCGGAGGTCGTTTACTTAAAATTCCAATCTTAGTTGATTCTTCCAACTTAAGGCTTTCGAATTGAGAATTTTCTTCCTAAATTGACTCCAAACTTCCTGAAATTCAGTTTCGACCACACCTACACGTCATAATACCCGAAATGAAGCTACTCATGACTTCAAACCGCTAAACGACGCGCTAGAGCTCAAAACGACCGGTCAGGTCGTTACATTCTCCCCCACTTAAACAGACGTTCGTTATCGAACGTGCTAGGAACTGCTCTGGAGTTATCTGTAATCACTTCTTAACACCTCGAGCACCTTCCCGTGCTATTACAACCCAGTTGACCACATAGTCCTGATCAAACCTGAAGACATCCTCTTTTATCCATATAATCAGCTCAGAACCCAATTCCAATACCTGAAATTCTCGGCCAGGCCTAGTTCCAATATATAAACACCGTATCAACTACCACACTATATACCAGAACATGACTGCATACCTTTGCTGAATCAGCACCATGCACCGCATAACTCATCATCTGACCACAATGACCAACAGTCTCACATGATACCACATCGCGTCAATAGGCCACAACTCGAACATGATACATAAGAAATGAATCAGGAAGGGACTACTCAACTCACACAACTAATATGAACTTTCCTTAGAAAATAGTAAGTAAAACACAAGAAAAAATAAATATAGGAACTTCACTCATCATCACACAGTTGCGGCGTGCAACCCGATCCAAATAACATACCCATGGCGGCGTGCCACTGGATCCCATCATAAAATTCACATAAGAAAATATACACGGAGATGAATTGCTCACTATCACAAAATACTGAATATCGATCATAAGCACGCTAAGTGCATAATACCATCCTGGGGAGACTAATAAAGCCACATGCTACAAAACTTAAGCACAACTGAGGTGCGATATACATAATCTGAATCTCAATAGCTCTCCTGCTCGCATAACATCATCACTACACGGAGACTCAACACATAGGGATCTATCAAGCCGTTTCACAACTCATACGGCACAATCACAACATTACATGAATTGGACGAAGATGGAACAACATCTGATATTCCAACACCCCTCTTTGATGAGCGCTATACTGAAATGAACACATCTAACTCACATGAAGCCCATAATCTTGTTTTAATCCATTCACACACTTCAAGTCGATTCTTCTTGCAATGAACTAGGCTAATAGCTCGACCTGGGTCCATAATAACCCAATTCCTCTTATAATACACAAGAACAACCATTATATCCGGGACAAACACCTCACAATCCACAACCGACTGAATCGAACGCCTTATTGGCATAAATCCTCAAATAAGCAATATTGCACTTCCTTATACTTGGTCTAAATCTTCAACCAATAAGGTGACTACGTGTCACACTTATACAATCTCCTCGTGGTTACGCTCCCACAACCTTCCACACTAGGTAACAAATCTGCACATCCATAACACCGACCACACTACTACTGCAAACCCATGAAGAACCCATGACTAGGATACCAAGCCTTTTTCATCAAACACCGATCTCAGGTGACACTGAATGACAATACCATCTTACTCTAACTTTCAAGTCCCTTTTCTCGCTCATCCGAGCTCATGACATCCCTGTTAACACCGAGCCGTAATCTCGATCCTTACTTCCAGCTCCACACTGACTACTGCACCTAACATGCCGATATGGAATAGCATAGGAATCCCATCATAACTCCTGAACCGCTAATAGGGGAAACACCTCATCATATAGAAACCTCTTACTTACCTCAATTCACGAGAACTATAATAACACTCAAGTGAATTCTCACAATCACCCAAAATGCAAATCCTTAAGTAGTGGTGTGAACCACCATAAACCTTCCGAGACCCGCCTACACCTGTCAGGCCATAGCACTCGAATGCTCCCAAATGAAATCTATTACGACGGCCGGCAAGCCCCACACACATCTGCACCAACCATACATATACTCAATCACACCGAAGGAACTGATTTCTGCCGTACATGTGTCATTTCAACCATGGCTAACCAATCCATCTTCTCTCTAATTATCCTTAATCGCCTAAGAAATAATAGTTACCCCATTCAAGTCATAATAACTCAATCCTCACTCATCCCGAGTGGCCTTGATTCACGAGACCATGCTGTCTCAATCTCACAACCTGTCTCATACCCTTCTGATAATATTCCTACACTCCGGAGTTTACTTCTCTCACTCTCCCAATACTATCCTGCACGCTGAAACATATCATAGAACACCCCAACCATCTTCCCTTTTCTCAGAAATCATACTGCAAAAGCTCGACTCTTAATCATACTGCAGCTTGAAACCCTTAAACACCACAATCTTAACCTTCAAATTTACTAGGACCACTACTGAGAGTCACCCACTCTGACTGGGACCGAATACAATTAAATCCAAGGCTCTTCTAGCTCACGAACACCCTTTTTAATGAAGCACGAGACTGAGTCACTACCCTAACAACTCACCTATGCCTTAAGCATAAATTCTGAATCCTCCAAAGCCTAACCCTGGTCCAATAGGGCCAACTTTTGCACACATTCGTCAAATCCCACGCACAATTACCATTTTACTCCTTTCCCTTAGCTGCAATAACTTGCCATTACGCCGACAATCCGCAACCCCATGAGAACACAATCCTACAACCCAACTGCAGGTGGTGCGACTCCCCCACTTAGCCCGAAGCTACTCCTTGCACCACTCTAGACCCTGCTGAGATCCTTTCCCCTTTGTTAACATGATCTTGCTCAACCAATCCGTCCAATTCTTCCAAATTCTCTTGTTAGCACTCCCTAAATACTCAAATTCTCTAGCATCATTCACACATTCTGCCTCCTACCGAACAACCACTAGAATCCCTCACAGAAACTTGCCAACCACATAACCGCTAACCTACTCACAGGAGATAAGCCACCTGTGGAAATCACCAACTGACACCTTCTAATGGCGTCGTACTGTACCATCTCTACGACATCAATACTCCATCCTAAGCCTGTTCTCATTCACCAACTTTACCAGTCTGTCCGCTCCTCATGGACAACTACTAAATGCTCTACAATATCCTCTAATTCACCACTATGCTGCCGCTCTCCCACTTTGGTTAAAATCATTCCTTTAAGCACTACCTGACCTCCTTTCCTTATGCCTGGCCTTTTAGAAATTTAGCCGCCGCCTGACACTTCTCACATGTCTTCCTTCATCGTATGCTGCCCAATTTCTACCTCAATTCAATATCATTATCTGCAGCTCTTAAACCAGTAGATCACCACGACTTCAAACTCTCCAAAGATCATATTTCTCGAGTTGCCTTCATTATCTACACTTATCCAGTACTGAAACACCTGCCTCCAAGTCTCTGACAGCCGCTTCTTCAATACTTCTTCACAATACTTTGACCCCATGCAACCGAAAAAACCATAGCACCAACAAACTTAACACATTCCATTCAATCAATGACGACGATATCACGTCACAGGTGAATATCCCACTTTACTTGAAAACACCAAGTCTTACTACTTTATCAATTCAAAACCTGACCATTTATAATCCAATGCCTTTCCTCTGCCGGAACTAAAATACCGAAATCTCAAAATCACCCTATGAGAAGACCTTCTTTTAAGCCATTCATCACCCCCAACATATGGGCAAACATTATAGCATCGTATCGATATTGCGCGATAACCAATCGTAAACATCATAACAATCTGAGCATATCCTCAAATTTCTCAGAAACACAGTTAGCGAGCTGAAACAACATAATATTCTTCTGCAGGGCAACAACAACAGCTTCAACCAACTACACATGGAAAACATCTTGCACCATATCCGTAGCACCATTTCAATTCCTCAAATCCACATTTCATAGCAAGCGCTTTGCGACGTATAAGATTGAGTAGGAAGAACATAGGCATAAGCCTTAAAGGATTCGAGTCCCACGATGGGGAATCAAGAAGGGAAGTACTCCTAACAACCTTGTAGCCTCTCGAAGATAAGTGCAGACGTCTCCGTACCGATCCACAAGATTCTATTAGACTTGCTCATGACTCGTGAAACCTAAGGGAACCTAGTGCTCTGATACCACGTTTTCACGACCTAAAATCCATAAGGTCGTGATGGCGACGAACATTCATGCTTAATGTCTCACTTGACTAAGCATGATTGGCTACAGGGTGCCATTATGACCTTATGGATTTTTGGTCGTGACAACATGGAATCAGAGTACTAGGTTCCCTTAGGTTTCACGAGTCATGAGCAAGTCTAGTAGAGTCTTGCGGATCAGTATGGAGACGTCTGTACTTATCTTCGAGAGGCTACAGGGCTGTTAGGAGTACTTCCCTTCTTGATTCCTCATCGTGTGATTCGAATCCTTTGAGGCTTATGCCTATGTTCTTCCTACTCAATCTTATACTTCGCGAAGCGCTTGCTATGAAACGTGGATTTGAGGAATTGAAATGGTGCTACGGATATGGTGCGAGATGTTTTCCATGTGTAGTTGATTGAGGCTGTTGTTGTTGCCCTGCAGAAGAATATTATGTTGTTTCAGCTCGGTAACTGTGTTTCTGAGAACTTTGAGGATATGCTCAGATTGTTATGATGCTTACGATTGGTTATCGCGCGATGTTGCCAGTAATTCATGCTTAACGAATCATACCTGTGACTCGGGTCCTCGTATAAATATACATAAATACAGGGTCATCCTGCTCGTGAATCATACATGCGACTCGGGCACCTAGAGTTACACATATTCACACCAATAAGCCATATTTTTATAAAGAAAACAGGAAAATTAGCTATTCTATAAAGTGATAAAATTTTAGTTTTAATAAACATGAGAATAGTATTTAAAACCTTTTTGGAGATTTACTTGCCAATTTCGACAGGGTTCCAAACTCTATAGATTTATCCGAATCACAATTATCCAAGGAAGAATCAATTCTCCTTCTAGGTGATTAAGAAAAGTAAAATCTATCCTTCTCAGAGATTTAGATACTAATTGAAAGCATCACATGATATTTTATTGACAAGGTCACAAGTACAACAAGTAAAGCATGCTAGTGGGTCCCAGACTACCCGGATATGGCATAACAGTAACTACGCACGGACTCCTGTCACCTTGTGCGTACGTAGCCCCCGTAAATAATAGCATGTATTTATTTAGTTCACCTATGGGGATAATTTCCCCTCACAAAGTTAGAAAGGAGACTTACCTTGCTCTAAAATTCCATAACCGGTTTCCAAGCCCTTCCGACGACTCCAATTGATGCACAACGCCCCAAAACTATTCAAATAATGGGCAAACCAATAAAAATTCACTCTAATACTTGTAACAATTCAAATTATATAAGTTCCCAACTCTGCTTGAAAAGTTGACCAAAATGCCCTCGGGCCCACGTGCCTGGATTCCGAAATTTCTCGAAGATAAATCTACCCATAGCTTTACTAACTCAATTATACAATTTGCTCTATTTTCATGCTTAAATTCATGGTAAAAGTCCAAAAGTCCAAATTCTAGTTCTTCCCCAAATATTCCAAATTTATACTAATTTTCCATGTCTAAATCCATGTAAGATCACATAGTTAACTCAAAAATAGGAAGAAATCACTTACCTAGTGTTGCTTGGTGAAAATCCCTCCTTGAGCTCTCCAAAATCGTCCAAGCCAAATGAAAGAAATGAAAGAAATGGGCCGAAACTCGTGTTTAAAACAATCTGCCCAGGCTTCATCGAGTTGTACCTTGCGCTGTGCAGGTTGTACATCCTATTATAATTTTTCCTTGTTGTACACCTTCTGTTAAAATGCCCATAGCTCCTTGTAGAAATATTCAAATGACAAACGGTTTGAAGATTTAGAAACTAGACTCGAAGATCTTTATTTGATAGGTTGTACACCATATAACTCTTTATATATTCCAAGATATGAGCTTCTAAATTAGGCTACATGCATCAATAAGTTCTGTCAAAACTGCTTCACCAGCCATCTTCAATCGATCATACCTTTCTGATCAAATGTCAAAATCATGAATGGTTTAACTTTCTGGAAACTAGAATCCAAGGACTACAACTTTTATATTTGAAAATTTTCAGTTTCCTTATAGATTTTGATATATACGCTTCCAAAGTTAGCTCTTCGATGCATCAGTTGCTGTTCAAAACAGATTTGCAGTAGAAATTTCAGCAGCTATTTTGGCCCGAAATCCATTCCGTTAGCCTTCTGAAATTCACCCGAGACCCTCGGGAACTTAACCAATTATACCAACATGTCCCAAAATATGATACGAACTCGGTCAAGGCCTCAAATCACATCAAACAACGTCAAAATCATGAATCGCACTCCAATTCAAGCTTTATGAACTTTGAAATTTCAAACTTCCACATCCGATGCCGAAACCTATCAAATCATGTCCGATTGACCCTAGATTTTTCACACAAGTCATATTCGATATTACGGACTTGATCCAACTTTCGAAATCGCATCCCGACCCCGATATCAAAATTTCCACTTCCGGTCGGATTTCTCAAAAACCTTCAAATTTCTATCTTTAGCCAAATGACTTCAAAATGAACTACGGGCATCCGAATTCACTTCCGATCATGCTCCCAACTCCAGAATCACCATACGGAGCTATTCCCAGGCTTGGAATCCCAAACGGACATCAATATCACTGAAATGCGCTTCAATCCAAACTTAGAAAATTTCTTCAAAAATGCTGACTTCCACAATATACGCCAAAACGCTCCCGGGTTATCCAAAGCCCGATCTGGACATACGCCCAAGTCTGAAATCATCATACGAACCTGCAAGAACTTTCAAATTCTGATTCGGAGGTCGTTTACTCAAAATTCCAATCTTAGTTGATTCTTCCAACTTAAGGCTTCCGAATTGAGAATTTTCTTCCTAAATTGACTCCAAACTTCCTGAAATTCAGTTCTCACCACACCTACACGTCATAATACCCGAAATGAAGCTGCTCATGACTTCAAACTGCTGAACGACGTGCTAGATCTCAAAACGACCGGTCGGATCGTTACAGTGCAGGTAAACTCCACTCTTGAGGTGCTTCAAAGAAGAAAAAAAGGCAATTAGATGGACCTTAGTTGACATTGTGGGAATAAGCCCTCCTTTTGCATGCATGAAATTATACTTGAGAATGATGCAAAACCATCCATGGAACATCAACGGAGGTTGAACGAGGCTATGCAAGTGGTTGTCAAGAAGGAGATTATCAAATGGCTTGATGCAGGGGTGGTATATCCTATTTCGGATAGTGCACGGACTTCACCGGTGCAGTGTGTGCCTAAAAAGTGGGGTATGACCATGTGACAAATGATAAAAATGAGTTGATCCCTACTAGTACCGTGACAGGATGACGGGTATGCATGGACTATCGAAAGTTAAACAAAATGATCAGAAAACATCATTTTCCATTGCCCTTTCTTAATCAGATGTTAGACAGACTTGCCGGGCGTGCCTACTATTGTTTCTTGGATGGGTACTCAGGTTACAACCAGATTCTTATAGCCTCGGAGGACCAAGAGAAAACTACCTTCACATGCCCGTTTGGAACATTTGCATTCTCCCGGATGCCTATTGGATTGTGTAATGCACCCGCTACCTTTCAGCGATACATGATGGCCATATTTACGGACATGGTGGATGAATTCCTTGAAGTCTTTATGGATGGATTTAGTGTGGTTAGAGACTCATTTGAAGAATTTTTGGAAAATCTTGACAAGGTGCTAGCCCGATGTGAAGAGACAAATCTTGTGCTCAATTGGAAAAAATGCCACTTTATGGTCGAGGAAGGCATTGTCCTCGGCCATAAGATCTCAAAGAATGGAATCGAAGTGGACAAGGAAAATATAGAAGTGATTTCAAAGCTACCTCCTCCTACTTCCGCCAAGGGAGTTAGGAGCTTTCTTGGAACAGGGTTCTACGGAAGGTTCATCAAAGACTTCTCCAAAGTGGTGAATCCCTTGTGCAAGCTACTAGAAAAGGATGCAAAGCTTGTGTTCAATGAAGAGTGCATGAAGGCTTTTAAGCTCTTGAAGTATAAATTGACAACCACTCCAATCATTACCGCACCCAATTTGAGCTCTCCCTTTGAGCTCATGTGCGATGCAAGTGACGTTGCGGTAGGAGCGGTTTTGGGACAAAGGGTGAACAAAATATTTCATCCAGTGTACTATGCAAGAAAAACCATGAATCATGCCCAGGTAAATTATACACTCATGGAGAAAAAGTTATTGGTAATTGTGTTCACCATGGAGAAATTTAGGCCTTATCTCATCGGTGCCAAAGTGCTTATTCACACCGATCACGCGACACTCCGGTACTTGATGACAAAAAAGGACTCAAAAGCTAGATTGATGAGATGGGTTTTGTTGCTTCAAGAGTTTGACCTCGAGATCATTGATAGGAAAGAAAGTGAAAATCAGGTAGCGGATCATTTGTCCCGTCTAGAAGAGGAAGGGATTCCCAAAGATGGTCTTGAAATTAATGATGCATTCCCGCATGAGAAACTCCTATTGGTTTCTTTGAATGATATGCCTTGGTTTGCGAATGTTGCCAATTTCCTTGTTGCCAGCACTGTCCCGTGTGAGCTCTCTTCTAACCAAAGGAAGAAACTCAAACGGGACAGTTTGGACTATTATTGGGATGAGCACTATTTGTTCAAGATTTGCAATGATGAGGTGATTCGTAAATGTGTCCCAGAGGAGGAGAAAGTGAGTATACTTGATGCTTGTTATTCCTCGCCCTACGGTGGTCATCACGGTGGAGCGAGAACTGCTTCCAAGGTTCTTAGCTGTGGTTTTTATTGGCCAACCCTGTATAGAGATGTAAGTGAGCTTGTCAAGAGATGTGATGAATGTGAAAGAGCTGGGGGAATATCAAAGAAGGATGAAATGCCTCTCACCACTATCCTTGAAGTTAACATTTTTAACGTGTGGGGAATAGACTTCATGGGGCCTTTTGTGAGTTCGTGTGGCAACACTTACATTCTGGTGGCATTGGATTATGTTTCCAAGTGGGTTGAAGTCGTGTCTTTTCCCAACAACGAAGCTCGGAGTGTGGTGGCGTTTCTTAAGAAAAATATCTTCACATGGTTTGGTACTCCTCGTACAATTATCAGTGATGGGGTTCTCATTTCTGCAATAGGGCATTTGGCACTTTGCTTGCAAAGTATGATGTCAATCACAAGGTCTCAACCCCTTATCACCCCCAAGTTAGTGGACAAGTGGAGGTCTCAAACAGGAAATTAAAAGCATATTGTCAAAAACAGTGAATGCAAATAGAACGGATTGGTCAAGGAAGCTATATGATGCATTGTGGGCTTATAGGACTGCATTTAAGACTCCAATCGGTATGTCTCCGTACCGGTTGGTGTTTGGAAAAGCGTGTCATTTTCTGGTTGAGATAGAAGATGAAGCCATGTGTGCCTTGAAGAGGTTAAATCTTGAGTGGGATGTTGCTGCAAATCTCCGTGTGGAACAACTCAATGAGCTAGATGAATTCCGGTTTCATGCCTATTCAAGCTCATCATTCTACAAGGAGAAGATGAAATACTTGCACGACAAATATGCCCGAAGCAAGGAATTCAAAGAGGGTGATTTGGTCCTACTTTTCAACTCCCGATTATGTCTGTTTCCGGGAAAGCTTAAGTCCAAATGGAGTGGCCCCTTTGAGGTAGTACATGTAACACCTTTTGGTGCTCTTGACTTGAAGAACAAAAATGGTGAAATCTTCCGGGTTAATAGGCACCGTATGAAGCATTACTTGGGCATGTTTGATGACAGCCACGTGGTGGCGTTGATCAAGTTGCAATGATGATGGTAACATGCATCGTGTCGCGGGGTTAAATCATGCGCTTCTTGGGAGGCAACCCAAGTGATTTTTCTTTCTTTTTTCATTTTTATTCTTAGATTAGGTTCTTTTGAACTAATTGGTTGTGAGATTTGCGTGGGAATTATTTGTGCAGTGCAGGACTGATATTGGAAAAAAAGGGCTAAGTATGGAAATTGGTCTGCTGATCGCGCTCAAAATTTCGGGATCAGCGAAAGGTGTTTCGCGGGGGCGTAAATATGTAGCGGACGCAGACTTGAAAAGTCCAGAATGATAACTCTATGAAGTGTAATTCGCGTCCGCGGTGAAATTTACGCGGTCAGCGGAGCTTGTTTCGCGTCCGCTTACTTTTCCGCTCTCAGCGGAGTTAGGGAAGCAACATCTCTTCAAAACAGCCAAGAGCGCGAACCGCGGTGGAATTCCCTGGCCGCGCCCAAGTAAGTCGGTGGTCCGTCTGTTTAAGCATAAATATGAGGGCCCTCCTCCTTTTACCCTTTTCAAACTTTCACTGCTCAAAAGCCATACATCACTATTCATCCCCCTCTCTTTAATCTCCATTATCATCATAGTACCCAAGAGTCAAGTTTCTACTTCAATTCTCAGAACTGTTATGTTAGATTCTATGTCTTAATTGTAGTTCTTTCTTTTTCTTTTTAGTTAGTTTCAATTTTTCTTTCTAGTTAGGGTTAATACATGCCTAAAATCATAATCATGCTTAATTGATGAAAAAACTAGATGGGTAATTAATTAGCATGCCTAATAGGGGATGGGGTTATTCACTTTATCGCTTAATTTCCTAATTTGTATGCTAAGTGAAAACCCTAGGTTTTAAAGTCTTCGTCAGTGCCCGTTCAGTTTGAATTCAACGGACGTGACCATAATTCCGCAGTCCGCGTTTGTAGGATTTGTTGAGTTAAAAATGACTTACTTCTTCGCGGCCGCGGTGAAATTTTCGCGGTCAGTGGCCTGCATTACGTGGCCACACTTCTAATTTAGCGGACCGCATAACTTCCATTCAGAGAGTTGTTAAATTGGGTTCGCGGCCACGTCTGTTTTTACATAGACAACGATGCATATTTCGCAGCCGCGCCCAGAGTTTTGCGGTAAGCGGTGATAAAACTTCAGAGACTGGGTAGTCTGAACCCCAGTCTTCCGCTGACCGCGATCCTTTTTCCGCTGCCAGTGGTGTCCAGTCCGCGGCCGCATCTCTTTTTCCACTGACAGCCGTCCATTGTCTTGTGACATACTATAATCATTTATCTGCTTTCATCTGATACTTGCTTGAGTACCAATACTAATGAGCTTTCACTGACTGTGTGTGCAGATAATGGTCAGATCTCGTGGTGGTTCAAAAAAAAAAAATAAGGGAGGGGAGAGTCCTCCCGGGGCTGGGGGAGAGGAAACAGACTGCACCCCTACCTCCTCGAAGAGTCATTGGGACAAAACAAACCCTCCGGAGACCCACTACCGACACTTCGGAGACCAGTGAATATGTCCCCTCCCAGGAGATTTCTGAGGGGAAGCTGCCCAAACTCAACAAGAGGCATAATCTAAACCTTTCCATCTCGTCGATGAATCTACTTCCTTGTCTGGGTCGTCTGAGGGCTCAGAAGGAGGTAGCGAGACTCCGACACCACCTGTCCCAACTGCTAAAACTCCAGCCTCCACAGCAGTTCCAGTTAATGTTGAGAGTGATGAGGCTCTCCTGGATGACGGGAGAGGTGGTGACACTCGGGTTGGGGGTTTGGCGAGATCAAGGAACCTGGCGGTGTGGCAAGACAAATTCGTCAGTGAGAAAGCCTACCACAAGTTCCGGGAATGGTGGCCTCAAAGGTAACTCACACTTGAGAGGCAATTCATTGAGAAAGATCGTCTACCCCAAAATCCCAATGTCAAGAGGCAACTCGATGAAATGATGGGTTGGAAGTTCTTCACCAGCAAGCTACCGGAGGCCAACGAGTACGGAACCGGAAGATTAAATTTGATGGCAAGATGCTGAATGAGTATGCTGGGTTCGATGATGTCGATAATTCCCGCTATGTGGAGAAGGTGGCATTGGATGAGTTAGCCCATCCATGGATTGCATCAGTGATAGCCATTTTTGGGACTACTCCAGCTTGGCTTACACATGGAGTTCTAATTTTAAGGTACACCCTGAACTTTGAAGTAAAAGTGTGGTCCACTTTCGTGTGCAGCCGGATAGACCCCTCTCAGCATGACAATGATAGCCCAGTCTCCAGGTTGATCATTTTTGCTTCTATCGTGGCGGGGTTCCCGATAAATGTGGGGAACATTATGTCCATGGTCATTACCAGAGCTATCAGGAAGGATGAGAGATCATACCCTTACCCACACTTCCTTACCATGTACTTAGAGGACCAGGATGTACATGGGAGAGATTTTGATACGAAAGTGAAGCCAAAGAGACCCTTCTCCTGGTACAGCCTTCAGGGTCCAAACAACCCTAAGTCCAAAGGCAAAGCCACTACCTCTGTTGGCTAATATGAAGAGCCAAGGGTAGTGGCCACTGGGTCTAAGCCTTCCACAGCCGAGGGTTCATCTGCTCCCATGCCACATCCACCCTCCGGGCCATCTAATTCTATCCCATCATCAGTACCTTCTTCATCATCTTAACCTCAGACTACACTGAGGGTAAATCAGACTTTGGCCGGCATCAACAACTGGATGCAGGTAGCTACATCAAAGCTATCTGCCTTGTCCAGTGCTATAGCAGCTCAGGCAATTCCAACACAGCTCCAGATGCCTTCATCAGTGGAGGAATCATTGAAGAGTATTCTTGACAACCAGAAGAAGATTCTGGAGTCTCTGGGTAAGCATGAAAAAGTAATCAAGGAGCTGGGCAAACAGGTGAGGAAAGTGAAAAAGGGTCAAGAAGAGTTGAAGAAGGAGGTGGAAAAGCTCACCTCCGCCGATGACATTCCTCTAGATCTCTTTGTGGGAGAAACTGCCCTGCAGCACAGACAGCTCAGCCATCATAGATACCAGAGCAGGAGGCTGACAGAGAGCCGGTGAGGAGAGTGGTGATACCCCAGACCGTGGACTTGGATATTGAGCTGGAGAACCCCGAGGGGGTGATGAATCTGGACAGCCACAGGACCCCACCAGTGACTCCATGCAGACAATGCTAATTTTTATTTGGGGGGGGGGGGGG
>ML368251.1:68733-85823 GCA_005239525.1 Nicotiana knightiana | reverse complement strand
GTACTTTCATTCTCGTACTTTTCACTTTTGGTATGTACATAACTTTACTATTCCATGTATATATTCATCTCCATTTTGTGTATATTTGTTTCATTCCCCTTTTGTACATATTCAGTTTACTTTCCGTATTTTTACTTTATAACTTCTTTTTGCAACTTTCCTTAATAGCTTAGCTTCTTATTTCATTTAGTAGCTTCTTTTTTGTATTTGTAGCTTCTTTTTACAATTTTTCGTGATCAATAAGCCTTTGGTTTTCTTAATGCCACGGTTCTTTCCAAAGGTGGAATTTGTGTGAACCAGGTGGCTCTTCCCAACGATGGATGGCATGACAACCTTCTTAAGGGATTGAGTTTGTTTTTCTTTTTGTTTAGATTTACAGTAGTAATGAATAAGAGTGACTCAAGTAAGCTTCACTTGGCACTAGTACATTTACCTTCGACCTCATGGTTAGAGACAAGTTTGTTGACGATATTAGCTCTAGTTTGTGACCTTTAGAATCTTGAGTTGACTAAAGCTATCATCAAGTGGTTACTGTTAGCCATCTGTGATTTTCAATCCTAGCTAAGATTGTTGTGGGCCCTCGACTCTAGTCTCTTTAACAATCCAGTAGCTTGAGAGGTGAGGTTTTGAATTGCAAGTCCAAGTCCCGTGCCAACAAGTCTAGAACTTGCCCAGAATATTTTCTAGGCGAAATTCTAAGTGTAGCTCGACTTGAGAAGTGATTATAGGATATCCTTGGTCCCATTTGAACTTTGAAAACTTCCATATCCTACCATTATAATATTCTTAGTCAACCCCTTTGAGCCTAAGCCTTTTTCTTTCAATAACCAAACTACAAGCCTTCATCCGTTCTATAATGACCCTCTCTTGACACCCAATCTTTTCTTAGCATTCATAATGAATAATAGTCATAAACATAAGTTTGGGGGAAGAGACAAGGAAATTCAAAGTGATGAAAGGTTGAAGAAACAAAAAGAATTGATGAAAAGGAAAGGCAAAGAAACGGATGAAAAGCCAAAAAGAAACATGTAAAAAGAAAAGTAAAGGTTGAAAGGATTCAAGAAATCAATGTTCAAAGGCTTGGAATGATGAGAAAAGGAGAAAAATGAGCGTCATATAGAAGAAAAGAGTGACAATGTGTCTCTCTAGTTCCCCCATGGAAGAAGAAAATGACTCAAAGAGTCAAGAAAGCATAAGCCGAATTGAGAAAATGGAGTGCTTAAGGAAAGATGATATCATCATAGTTCATTATATATATTCGACCTTGATCCAAAAAGTCTTCATTACATCCCGCTAAAGCCCTATACGATTTCAAGTTAAGTGAGCTTACATTAGTGGTGATTTACATGAGGGGCAAGCCTATGGTACTTAGAGTCGGACTTGTGGCATTCTTTTGAGAGTGATGAGCACACTTCTCTACAATCCCGGTTTTAAGTGTTACATTCTATAAGGTGAGATGAGCTCATGGAGAGTATAGGAGAAGGAGTCTGGGATCCACAATGATCTACGTGAGAGAGCGACTTTCCTTGATGAATTGAGTAAACTCTTGAAGCTCTTGTGTCACATTAGACCTATGAAACTCAAGAAGTCATAGTATAATGTTGTCAATAATGTATTTGTGTTGAGGGTAATTGTTAGTTCCAATTGAAGTTTGATGAAGTCACCTTAGGACAGCTGAATTTTCCTTTCTTTTTCTTGTGGAGATGGGAAGTACCTTGTTTTCTTGAGGACAAGCAAAAACTTAAGTTTGGGGGAGTTGATAACTGGGGATTTTAGCCTATTATTTGCTCTCTTTTGCTTATATTTTGGGTCAAAAATGCGTTAAGGTACTCCCTGAAACTAACTTAAGGTGCTTACTTATAGGTTTTGGTCAAAATGAGGCAAAGAAGCCAAAATAAACTCATAAAGGAGTCAAACTTTCACAAGCCCTAAGAATGGAGCTGGAGCGCGGTCAGCGATGTTATTACGCGGCTGCGTAAGACCCTCTGCTGAGGCGATTACAAGTATGTTGTCGCGAAAGTGAAGTTCAGAGAAGCTGCTGCTAAATTCTAACACTGCCTCTGACCGTGATACAAAAGTGCGGCCGCGAAACTTTTAGCGCGGCCACGATTGAAATTACGCTGACAGCGAGGAGTGAGGTTCATAGACCTTTCAATCTTGGTTCAAACAAAGAACGCGACCCACGTCTAAATTACGCGACCGCGAAGTTTCCGGACGCGGAGGTGGTTGAAATTTCACTGGGAGCGAGATAGGAGGATAAGAGAGTTTGCAAGTCAGGCTAAATTGAGGAACGCAGTCCGCAAAAATTTTACGCGGCCGCGATAGAAGCCAACGCGGGCGCAACAATATTTACGCGGTCCACGAAGCCTAGCCCAGTCCAAGTCCAAGTGCAAATTTGAAGAAACACGGACCGCGTTCATTATTGTGCTACCGCGAATGACCAAGCGCAGACGCGCCCAGTATTACGCTAGCAGCGGAACCTCCGTAAGGGGCATTTTTGTCCAGTAATTTCAGCTGTGTATAAATAGATCTTTTTCACATTTTTTGGTTAAATTTTGTATTAGGGAGCTCGTGAACAGCCGTATTTTACAATTTTGAGTAATTTTAGAGTAGATTTAGCTTACATCTTTAGATTTTCTTCTTGTAATTGACTTTCATGGCTTATATTACATCTTCATCTTTGATTTCTATCATTATCATGAGTAGCTAGACCCCCTAGCTAGGGTTGTGACCCAACCCTAGTGTGGGTATTTAATGGGTCTTCAAAATTAAGGCTTTATTGTTTATGGGTTAGTGATATTTAGCTTGTTTCATGCTTTAACTGTTGAATTGGTGGTTGCAAACACTGATTCGTGCCTTTTTTACTAGGGATTTTCATGAAAAAGAGGGCCCAAGTCTAGGTAAAATAGGCTAATAAAGAATTGGGGTGAATTCAAGAGATTGATAGCCCCAATTAAAGGGTTAAACCTAGAGATAGTAATACCCGACTTGAGCCAATTTCATTTGCATTATTTGAACGCCCAATTAGGCTTGAGAAAGCCAATTCGGGCAAAGTCACTCAAATTACCGAGAGGTATAGAGTGAGTAATTATGTGTGAAGGTTTTATCATGACCCCAAATATAACAAGCCAGTCCTAAATTCTAGACTCCATTAGATACTCGCCTAGGTGGAAATCACTTCCCTAGTGCCTTTTATCACTTGAAAAACTCTCACAAAAATATTGTAGTTAGATTACTCTTCATCAATCAATAGCATTAAAATTAGAATAAAAATAAAGCCCAACCATGGTTGGAAGTGCAATTAGAGACAACACGCACAACTAGATTAGGTAGAAACCCAACTCCCAACAAATATTAACTCCCTGTGAAAATCGATCCCGCCCTTTAGGGTAAAACTGCATCGACCACTCCTCGCTACTTTATAATGGTGTAAAGTTGGAACCGATCAGGACACATGTGCATCTAATCATGTGAAATCTAGATTACATATGTTAAAAGCATACAAGCTAGTCCCACAATCAGACATGAGCAAAGTTCACTTACCTACATATAATATGCGATAATTTAACCAAGGGTACATTGGTCATTAAAAAAAATAAATTAAGAAAGAAAAAAAGAACAAAACAATATAAGAATGGGCTAAGCCCACCGGAAAGAGAAACGAGAAAAGAGGTAAACCAAAAATAAAACATAAAAATAAAAAGAAGAAAGATTTGGGGAAAAATGGAACGCAACCTTGTTGCGGCTATAACAAAAGCTAATGCAACATAAGAAAAAAAAATGCAGATCTTGGAGCATACATTGAGAGTTCGCATTCTTTATTTTTGAGATAGTTGAGATGCTTACCTACCTTTTCACCTGAACTTGTCATAACAGTATTTTGTAGTCAAGTATCAGATAGATCCATTTAAAGCCATGTATGGTAGGTGATGTCTTTAGTTATGGGATTGTTTGAAGCTGGTGATGCTAAGTTATTGGGACCGAACCTGATACATGAAGCTTTTGATGAGGTCCGATTTATTAGGCAGAGATTACTCATAAATCAAAGAACACAAAAATCTTATGCGGATAAGAGGTGAAGAGACTTAGTGTTCACAATTGGGGTTAGAGTGTTTCTATGAGTCTCTGATATGAAAAGTGTGATGCGATTTGAAAAAGGGAGGTAAATTGAGCCCGGTGTTTATAGGACCGTACGAGATACTTGACCAGTGGGAGATATTGTGTATCATTTTGCACTTCCCCATGAGTTGTCTCTTATTTATCCAGTGTTTCATGCCTGCATGCTTAGAAAATGTACATCAGGCTCATCTCAAGTGCTAGAAACACCAACTATGCCGCTTGATGAGAAGTTCTCTTACGAGGAGAAGCCGATGGCTATTGCTGATAGGCAAGTAAGAAAGCTACGATCGAAAGAAATTATGTTCATGAAAGTCTTATGGAGAAATTATACAGTTAAAGAAGCTTTAACTACATGGGAAGTGGAAGATTCTATGTGAGTCAAGTATCCTCACTTACTTAAGTCTAGAACTATGTACTTGGGTTAAATTCGGGGACCGAAGATGCAAAGAATGTAATATCTCGCTATTTAACTAAGGGTGCATTGGTCATTAAAAAAAATTAAATTAAGAAAGAAAGAAAAAGAATAAAACAATATAAGAATGGGCTAAGCCCAGCGGAAAGAGAAACGAGAAAAGGGGGAAACAAAAAACAAAAAAAAAAAGAAGAAGGAAGATTTGTGGGGAAACGGAACGCAACATTGTTGCGGCTATAACAAAATCTACTGCAAGAAAAGAAGAAAAAACATAGGAGGAAACAAAGGAGGAGGAGAAGAAGAAATAGGCTGGAACCAAATTTTGAGAAATTTTAAATACGTATTGGTTCTTACGGGTAATACTCGAACTTCTCATCTGAGTTCTTTTCTTTGGTAAATTTCTTTATCTCGTTTATATATTGGAAAGATTTCACAAGGTATAGAAAATTAGATACCAATAGACATATTTCGGACAACGATACTAATTAAGCTTGGACTCATTCCCATGTTTATAAAAAAAAAAAAATTTGCAGTACCATGAATAAACCATATGATAACCTTTTTATTAGAATATTATGTATTGGTTTAAGTTACATCTAGCATGAGTCAATATAATTTGGCGAGTTGAAAAATTAGATGTGAAATCTCAAGGATTGAGTATTCTAAATTAGTTATAAATTAGCCTAAAGAAGGAAATTAACACGAGGTAGATGTGATGTAATTACAAATTGAAAGAAGTCATATGGATTGCTCGACATGGCGAGTTTGATATTTCGACACGAGTACTATGAGTAGTAATCTTACCACAATTTATGTTTTCATAACCTGCATGGTTTATACGTTATTTTAAAAATAAAATATGTTACCGAATGTTTGAAATTGCATGTGGGACAAGTCCTTTACTTGATATGGTACTGAACAGTTTATTGGAGATGTTTACCGTTATTTAAAATGTTCTCACTGTTACTAGATATATTTTACTGTTACTTGAGATATGGTTATCATTACCGAAATGGATTTACATGATTTGATAAGAATTGATATATCCTTTATTATTTTGAAATTGCTTTCTTATACTGGTTACAAGAAAAAGTATAAATGGGAGGATACTTTGAAGGATCCCGTAGCTAACGACGGGTTCGTTCGACCTGTTGCACCTTGTATTTACATATTACCGATTACAGTTATATCCCTCGCTAGTGGGAAGGTAGAACTAGCATACATTTAAAGTTTTCCCTCGAGTGGGGACCTACAGTTATATTTGACTCCTTTTACGAAGGGGTCCACATAGTAATACATATTATATGATCCTTTCTTGAAAACCTCCCAAACATAAAGGTTTTCTACGAGACAGTGTCTACCGTATTTATTATCGATTTGTTAAATTGATTTCTGTCACATGAAGTACATGAATAGACTGATTATATTTACCATTTTTGAAAGGGCATTTTATTTTTATGATGGAATCTGATTATTATTCAACATGCATGTTTTCTGACTTGTCCCTAATTAAAAATGGTTGTGGTTAAGTGTTATTACTTACTGAGCTAGCGACTCACTCCCCGTTAATTTTTTTTTACAGAGGCAGTAGTTGACACGAGCGGGAATTTTGTTAATTAGAGTACACGATTTAATAGTTCCTGGTGAGCCCCGCACTTGTTCACGTGGGAAAAGAGTTTATTTATGTTTATCATCTTTTTTTTTGAACTCTTAGAGTCGCTCCATAGTCATTTTTATTAGTGTCGTGAGTATTCTTCGTTATTATAGAATTATGGTGAGTATTGCACTTTCTTATCGAATTTGGAGATAAATTAGGATTTCTGGTTGTTAGTGGGTTGATTATTAATGGTGGAGACTTATTTTGGTTAATTGATAAATTGTTGGTTGGTTGGTTTGATATTAGGGTGGTTGGTTGTTGATTTTGAGACAGAAAATTATTTTTGGATAGTCTAAAACAGGGGAAACTCTGTTCGATTTTCTGTAGAATACCGATGAGGCTTACTTGGGGAACTTGCTCCTGAATGCCGGTTATGATCCAAATTGGGTCATGACAAAGTTGGTATCAGAGCCCAAGGTTATTCTTGTGACTAATGGAGCACGCCTTAGTAGTAGAATCTCAATTATGGTTATATAGCCGGCCATTTCCATGATCGTGATTCTGCGAGGGCATGATATGATGTGTCTAGCATTTCTTTATTGTTCCTCCGTACGTTTGTGACGACTAGGGTCAAATAGATAAATCTAGCACTTTTTGTCATGTTAGCTCGAGCTTGATTATCTGATATTTGTAAAGGCTCAAGTTTCAGGGGCATGAAATGTTGCCTTTAGTAATCGTCTTTCCTAGCTAATGGGAAGAGACAAAGGGTCAAGGAAGGTCCGTGCCACCACAATAGAGTGTCATATTGCCATAAGACGTGTAATAGAATCCACTTCTGAAGTAAATACTAATACACTACCATAACTAGGAGATTGTTATCATTAAGGTAATTACCTCTATGCAGAGGAAAAATTACGAGTGTGATGGATATAATAGATAGACATGAGAAGAATGAGCAACAGAATAGGGCTTAGAGGCCTCATTTATCTGGAAGATACTGAGAACATATGAATATCCTTAATAGATTTCCCCAAAAAAAAAAAATCAAACTCCGAAGTTCACCATTTTGTTAGTTTGGAGCTCTTCATGAAATACTTAAGGCATTATGAGTCTAGGATATTCCAATAGCAAGTCCATGAAGCTAGATCTTTACAAACTAGAGAACATGGCTAGTAAATACATGGCATGATACCGCATTATTAAGAATTCTGATAAGTGAACGTAACTGACTTGGGAACAAGTTCACTAAATTATTTACGAGTCGCTTCCTTCCGAACAGTCAAAAGTGTGAATATGATAGGTAATTTAATAATTAATTTGGACAATGAATCTACCAATATACGACACTAGTTTTCTTATGGGGCTAGATATGCTCCCTACTCCGTATCTGATGCAATATCTCGAGTTGCAGGTTTGGTTCCTTCAAACAAGGCAATAACCTCACATACAAAGACTTTGACTTGGATTAAGGTAGTCGATCTTACCATAAAGATTAAGTAAGAGACATAATAGGCGTATAAACAAGGAATCAATGAGAATGACTGAGTAGAAAATCTTACGGTAGGGATATTACTACGAATCAAAGAGTTAAAAATGAAGGACATCTTGAAATATTGAGCGATCCTTTTCGGGTTGCCACTTTTGTGAAAAATTTACTGTAGTTAAAGATGTATATAAAAGCTTGTTACATTTGAGTTTAGAGAAGAAATATTCTAGCTAACCAAATTGTACTTGATATGGTATGCTTTGACGTGCCGATGAGTGTGAATTATCTATCTTATTGCCACACTGCTTTTGATTTTCATATAAACGTAGATTGATTGAGATATCCAATAAAATCAGCTTTGTACTAAAAATTATCATTTACTAGTAATGGGCAAAGCTATACCATTTATCAATGTTTAACGATTATTGAACAAAGGCGATAAGGGTCTCATAACTATGGTCAATACAAGAGATGAGACACTTAGCTTGGAAAAGGTACCAGTAGTAAGAGAATTTTCATGAGGATTACAAGGACTACCTTCGGTAAGATAAATAGACTTAGGCTTTGATTTGACACATGACTTGCAAATCATATCATATGGCACTAACGAAATTGAGAGAGCTAAATGAATAATTGAAAGACTTAGTGGAAAATGATTTTATCATCCCAGGTGTTTTACCAGCAAGTGCCAATTTGTTTGAAAGAAAAAGGAAAAAATAGGTCCCTAAGCATATACATCCACCACATACAATTGAGTAAGGTAACGATACACGATACGTACCCATTGTTTCGTATAGATAACTTGTTTGATCAGTTACAAGGAGCCTCCCACTTTTAAAGAATTTTTTCAAGTATAATTATCATTAGTTTAGAATAAGAAAGGAATATATTCTATGTTCGCCTCTAGAACTCGAGTTACTTGTGATACATTTTGGACTGGCCAATTCTCCAGTTGTATTGATGTATATAATGGATAAAGTGTTCAAGTTGGCTTTTTGGAGAATAAAAATTCATAGTTCTTAATAGCGATATTCTTGTATATTCTCGTAGCCAGGAAGAATGTGAAGATGAATTGAAAAATGTGTTAAAGACGCTGGAGAAAATCAGTTTTTTACCAAGTTCCCGAAGTATGAATTTTGACTAGACTCAGTGGCATTCCTCGGGAATATTGTGACTAAGGATGTGATTACGGTAGATTCCAATAGGATAGATGAAGTTTTGAAGTGGCAAGGATCAAATACTTCTATGGAGATTCACAACCTCTTGGCTAGGGAGGCTACTAGAAGATATTTCAGTAGAATTATTTTATAGTAGCGGCACCATTCACCAAGTTAACATAGAAAAAAAAATCAAGTTTCAGTGGAAGAAAAAATGTGAGTAGAGCTTTTCGAAGCTCAAGACATGTTTGACCACTATCAATATTACCCTTACCATCATGTTCTAGAGGATTCACAGTGTTATGTAATGCTTTGAATGTCAGATTAGGATATGTTCTCATGTAGACTGATCATGTGATAACTTATGCTTCAACACAGATAAAGAAGTACAAACAGTACCATCCCACCTACGTTTTGGAGATTGCCATAATTGTATTTTCTCTGAAGATTTAGAGGCACTATTTGTACAATGAAACTTGCGAGATTTTTATAGACCACAAGAATCTGAAATACCTCTTCTAGAAAAGACATTTGAATTTTTAGCAAGGTAGATAGATAAAACTATTTAAGGACTATGATTATTGCACTGTTCTATATCATCATGGAAATGCCATTGTTGTGGCCAATGCATTAAGTAAAAAAATGTGGGGTAGTTTGACACATATAGCTCCTATAACACAACTTTTGGTTAAGAATATGCACATACTAAATGGTACAGGTGTCAGATTTAGTGTAAAAAGTTTCAGGGCCATTGTTGGCTTGTGTTCAAGTAAAGTCTTCATTAGTAAAGCGTTTAAAGGCCACTCAATATAAAAATGAGCGATTATGCAAACATCCAGATGAGGTTCTAGCTAGTAAAAGCAAGAATATGACTATTGATAGTGATAATTGTTACATCCCGTATTTTCGTATGTTAAAGTATCGTCGTAAGTTAATCGACGTAAGTTCGGAAATGGGATTATTTTGGAAATTATAAGGATTGTGCTATTTCAAACAAGTGATAAGTAAATTCGTGAAGGTGAGAGAGGAACAAGTCAAAGGAAACGAATTTTCGTCCAAGTTTGGCATGTTGGGATAAAATACGGCCCAAGCTATAATACTCAGTATTTATGGACTAGTGCCGTACGAGGTATCACATAAAAATGATAATAAGGTGTATGAGGTATGTGAAGAGTGAGTAGTATTTTAAGTAAGTTGAGATAATTCTTAATTATGCGGGTAATTGATTAATTATCGGGTAGCGGGGTATTACCTAATTAATTAATTAATATATTAATGGATAAGAATTTGCAACCCCGTTACGTGGCAGCCTCATTCCTTTCAAATAATGCCTCTTAGAGTCATGTATTAAGGTGTCACAATTCAAGAGAATTGTGGCCAGGTCACCACCTTATTAAATAATATGTGTAAAGCTTGCCAAGGCTATCATTTTTGATAGCATACGAATTGTTTCCATTTCTGTTCATCACTCACTTATTCAATTAATGAAAAGGTTAAGCAAGGTTTCCTTTAAGATGATACATTACAGTAACGTAAGTTACTTAGGTTCATACGAAACTTTACGAAAATTAGCAACAGGATTTTGCGATTCTAAAAGAGTACGATGCAATCTTTCTCAAGAAAATCATACGGATTTTTCCCTACTCCAGGTATGTTAAGGCTATCCCTTCTTTCTTTTGGCATGGTCCAAATTATACTAAAGAAACGAAAAAATACACAGTTTCTATAAATTAATCTATTCATAAAAATAGTAGGGGTATCTATATTCTTGATTCCCCATGAGAATTATTATTATTTTCTGTTCATGGGTCTCAAAATAATACGCTGTTGGAAAAGTTTATCCGGAAGGAATATTGAGATTATTACGTACTTTTCATGCATTTCATACATGTGCATTGACCCATGACCAGATGGCGTTATATACGCGTATATATGTAAATATATGTATATGGGATATGGGAAAAGGTTACGGCGTTATATACGCACCACTACCTGATCAGCTGGTATATGATGATGATGTTGCCCACAGTGGCTGAAATATGATTAAAACGACATTATTTATGCGTATATATATATATATATATATATATATATATATATATATATATATATATATGATTCAGACGGCGTTATATACGCGTATATATGTATGTATATGTATATGGGATATGGGAAAGGTTATGGCGTTATATACGTACCACCACATGATCAGCTGGTATACGATGATGATTTTGCCCACAGTGGCCGATATGATATGATGGGATGCCCTGAGAGGCTGATGATGTTATGAAACATATACCTACGCATGACATGACATTCATGCGCATATGCATGATGCTAAAAGTGATTTATTATTTACAGAGCTATCCAGACATACTGATGAGCCATTTACTATATATCTCTTCCATGTCTCTTATGTATTTATTTATGTAACGACTCGGCCGGTCGTTCTGTGAGATTTACCCCCGTTTCCCCCATTTCTGCATTTGTCATATATTGATAGCCTATTTTTTTGTGTTGGTTCAGTTGGTTTGAGTCTGGAGTGGTCATGGTGAGAATTGAGGCATTTAGTCTCTCAAAGTAGCCTAATAGTTGAGAAAGTTAACTGAGAGTTGACTTATTGGTGAACGACCTCAGAATGTGGATTTTATGGCTCGGATAGCTTCTTTAGGTGATTTGGGACTTAGAAGTGTGTTCAGAATGAAGTTTTGATGCCCGGTGTAGAATTACGCTTGAATTGGCGAAAGTTAGTTTTTGGCGATTTTTGATTGGCAGTGGAAAATAGGCTATCGGGGTCGGAATGGGATTTTGGAAGTTGGAAAAGGTCCGTAATGTCATTTTGGGTATGTGTATAAAATTTCAGGTCAATCGGAGGTGTTTTGGTTGGTTTCGGCGTAGTTGGCGAAATTTTGAGGTTTCAAAGATCATAGGCTTCAATTTGATGTAATTTTGGTGTTTTCATGTTGTTTTTGGTGTTTCGAAGGCTCGACTAAGTTTTAATGATATTATGGGGTGTGTTGGTAGGATTGGTTGAGGTCCCGGAGGCCTCGTGTGTATTTCAGATGCTCAAATGGGCACTTTTTGGTCTTAGGAAGACTGCTGTTTTCTGGTGTTTTAGCAGTAGTGAATCCTTCAATGCGATCGTGTGGACTCATCCGCGATCACGTAGAGTAAAAAAAAAGGGCAGGCATTTTGTTCTATGGGATCGTGTGGTTAGGATTGCGATCGCGTAGGTTGCTCAGGTAAGACTGTGCGATCGCGTGGGTGTTGGTGCGATCGCGTAGAGGATTCTGATGCGCGTGTGTGGGGTGGAGAGTTGTTCTATGTGACCGCGTGTATTGGTTTGTAATCGCATTTAGTTGGCTGGTCTGTACATCGCGATCGCGTGTCTAGAGTCGCGATCGCACTGAGGAAATTAAATGGCTGGGCAGAATGTTTTAAAGGCCATTTGTGCGAGAATAGTTCATTTTCCTCCATTATTGAACGAGGTGGGAGCTCTTTTGAGAGGATTTGAAGAGTAAATTGAAGGGAATCACTTGGAGGTAAGGTTTTAAACTTCATAACTCGTTTATATGTCTTTTTCTAAGTAACTAAACCATAAAATTGTTGGAATTAAACCCAAATTTTGGGAAGAAGGGTGCATGGAATTTGGAATTTTCTTCTGAGGATTTGAGTGGGAAATTGTGGTCCGATTTTAGGGTTCTTGGTATGTATAGAATCGTGGGAGGACGAGAATTCTAGTGATATAAATTTTATCCAATTCTGTGATGTGGGCCCGGGGCTCGGGTTTGGCCAATTTCGAGATTCTTGTATAATTTGATAGTTTTCGATTGGGTTGTGTTCCTTTAGTATATATTGATGGTGTTAAACTGGTTTTGGCTAGATTCGGAGCAATCGAGAGCCAATTTGAGGGGCAAGAGCATAGCGGACTAGTGTTGTGGCCCGGTAGAGGTAAGTAATGGTTATAAATATTGTCCTGAGGGTATGAAACCCCGGACTACACATTTCTCACTGATTTTAAAATGACGCACATATCGGATGACGAGAATGTGGTGCGCACTGATATTTTGGCATTGGACTAGGTCCACTCCGCGGTAACTAATGATTTGCATATTTTACTCAAAACCTTACGTTAAATTATGTTCTAAAGATTGTTGAAATATTTGGGCTATAAGCCGTGTTTGGGGCCTCGTGCCGACCTGTTTAGACCTCTTGGGGGCTTTTTACTGCTGTTTTCCTCACTATTTATTGATGATTTCACTCAGCCACATTGTGCTTACTGTTTTCGAAACTCAGCCTGATTTACACTACTTTGAGATTTACAAAATGATGTTTTGGGTCGAGTACCCTGTTTTACTGATTTGCTCGAGGGGCTTTTGAGAGGTTCTACTGAGTGAGGCTGAGGGCCTGATTGAGAGGATATGATACGCCACGAGGTGGCTTGATATTAGCGCTTGGGCTGAAGGAGCCCCTCCGGAGTCTGCACACACCTCCAGTGAGCGCATTGAGTGCCGAGTGACGAGTGATTTGGACGCATGAGTGACTGTGAGGTGCTGAGTGACTGATTATGAGTGATTGTGAGGCATGCCCGAGGGGCTGATTATGATACATGTTTTTGCTTGAGGGGCTACTTATGATTTTACTACTTTCACTCTGAACTTATGAAATATGTTTTTCCCGAGGGGCCTCTATGAGATTCATTTCATTTTCACACTAAATCTTTCGGTTTGGAGCTGTTGAAAATAAACATTTTTCAAAGGACTTTTCTGAGGTTGGTTTTAAGGCATGACGATTTCATATATCTATGTTTATACTGTTGCAAAGTAAGGCGGTGCATATTGTGAATTGATGACATTGATTTTTATGTGTTTCCTTGCCGCTTAGGCTTGATTTATTTTCATTACTACTAAGTTGGCGTCCTTACATTACTCCCTCCACCCCTGTGTGCAGATTCAGGTGCAGATACCGAGCATTAGCTATCTTTTTGGTGCGGAGCCAGAGTGCGGGATATAGAGGTACCTGTTCAGCGTCCGCAGCATCTCTGTTTTCCCTTCTTGTTGTAGCTAGCTATTCATTCGGAGGTTTTGTATTATAATAGTATACCTTTGGCTTATTTTTCTTAGATGCTCATGACATGTTGGCTCCGTGTTTTGGGGTTGGTGGCACTCTTTATTGGCCTAATGTATTTAGTAAACTCTATATATTTCATGAAATGCTTGACATTAGATTGGGATTTTGAAAGAAATTGTAAACATGTGGTTATTGGCTAGCCTAGTTCCACGATAGGCATCATCACTGCTGGTTTAGGTTTTGGGGTCGTGACAGTTTGGTATCAGAGCAGTAGGTTCCATAGGACTCAACGGTCATGAGCAGGTTTTGTAGAATCTTGCGGATCGCTACGGAGACGTATGTACTTATCTTCGAGAGGCTGCCGAACTCTTAGGAAACATTTCTATCTTTCTTGAACTCTTTCGTGCTAATCTATTGATTCTTGAAATCTGAACTTACGTTGTTTCATTCTCTCACAGATGGTGAGGACACGCAATACCGATCAGAGTGACCAGTCACCGGCTAGACCAGCGGGAGGTCGAGGTCGTGGTAGAGTTAGGGGGCCAGTCCACGCAGCAGCCGGGACAGTACCACAGGATCCCCCTATTGACCATGATCAAGTTCCCGCTGATAGTGTTCCAGCGGGACAGGCTCAGGCACCGGCAGTGCCTATGGTTATTCCGGGTCTTCAGGAGACCCTGTCTCAGATATTGACAGTGTGCACCAGTTTGGCTCAGGCAGTCTCCATGTCTTCTACTTCCCCCACATCTCAGGCCGGGGGAGGCAATCAGACTCCAGCTGCCCGGGCACCTGAGCAGGCTGCACGGGGTATTCAGGCACCGGGAGCAGCCCCAGCTTAGCCAGTTGCTCCGGTCTAGGATTATGTGGTCCCTGCTATGCCTGAGGACAAGCAACGCAGGTTGGAGAGGTTCAGCAGACTTCAGCCTTTGACTTTCAGTGGTATAGAGGGCTAGGATGCCCAGGGGTTTCTAGATAAGTGCCAGAGGATACTACGTACTGCGGGTATTTTGGATACCAGTGGGGTCTCATTTGTTACATTTCAGTTTGTGGGTGTTTCCTTTACTTGGTGGGAGTCATTCGAGAGGCATAGGTCGGTTGGTTCAGCACCTCTCACCTGACAGCTGTTCTCCACGATCTTTTTGGAGAAGTATGTTCCTCAATGCCACAGAGAGGAGCAGCGCAGGCAGTTTGAGTAGCTGCTCCAAGGAGAGCTATCAGTTACTCAGTACGAGATGAGGTTTTTCGAGTTGGCTAGGCATGCTTCTGAGATTGTCCCTACTGATAGGGAGAGGGTGAGGAGGTTTGTAGATGGTCTTTCTTATCAGCTCTGACTATTTATGGCTCAGGAGAGAGTATCAGGTGCTTCATTCGAGCAGGTTGTTGACATAGCTCGAGATATTGAGTCCGTTCGCCGCTAGGAGCGGGAGGAGAGGGAGGCCAAGAGGCCTCGTGGTTCGGGCAGTTCTAGTGGTACTCCTTTTAGGGGGCAGTTTCAGCAGGCTAAGGGTCGTTCATTCAGGCCTCCTCATTCAGGCCGCCCAGCATATGGTGGTGCTTCTTCGGGGCATGGTCCCCGTGGTTCTCAGTCAGGCCGTACTTCATTTGGTGCCCTCCCATCTTAGAGTGCAGCTCGAGCACCCTCAGTTCATAGTTCTTCTATGCATGAGTCTTCCAGTGGCCGTTCGGGTGCTAGGGGTTTCTATCAGTCCTCGCCTCCAGCTCCAGGGAGTTGTTTTGAGTGTGGAGAGTTCGGGCACGTGTGGAGGCAGTGTCCCTGCCGTTTCGGTGGATCTTCTCAGCAGAGGGGCCAACCCTTGACTTCAGCTCCAGTCACTTCACCACCCGCCCAGAAAGTCAGGGGTGGTAGTCAGCTAGATGCTGCCTTAGAGGGGAAGGTCGAGCAGGGGGAGGTCAGGCTCGTATGTATGCATTTCCAGCGAGGCCAGATGCTATGTTCTCAGATGCCATGATCGCAGGTATCGTCTCAATCTTTTCCCAAGATGCCTTGCCTTTATTTGACCCTGGTTCTACATATTCCTATGTTTCTTCATATTTTGCCCATTTTTTGGATATGCCCCATGAGTCTCTAGTCACCTCTGTTCATGTGTTGACTTCGGTGGGTGATACTTTATTGTGGACTGTGTGTATCGGTCGTGCATGATGTCTATTGGGGGTCTAGAGTCCCGAATGGACCTACTGTTACTCAGCATGGTCGATTTTGATGTGATATTGGGTATGGATTGATTATCTCCGTGCTATGTGATTCTCGATGGTTGCGCTAAGACCGTGACCTTAGTTATGTCAGGGTGTCCGAGGGTTGAGTGGAGAGGTTCTTCCGAGTATATGCCTAGCAGGGTGATTTCCTACCTAAAGGCTCAGTGCATGGTTGAGAAAGGGTGTTTATCTTATTTGGCCTTTGTGAGGGATGTCGGTGGTGAGACTCCCGCTATTGATTCAGTTCCTATGGTCCGTGACTTTCCGGATGTTTTTCCTGCAGACCTGCCTGGCATGCCACCTGACAGGGATATTGATTTTGTTATTGACTTGCTGTCAAGAACCCAACCTATTTCTATCCCACCTTATCGTATGGCACCAGCGGAGCTAAAGGAATTGAAGGAGCAGCTTCAGGAACTCCTGGATAAGGGGTTCATTCGGTCTAGTGTGTCACCTTGGGGTGCACCGGTGTTGTTCCTGAAGAAGAAGTATGGGTCCATGCGTGTGTGTATTGATTATCGGTAGCTGAATAGAGTTACAGTGAAGAATCATTACCCCTTTCCCCGCATTGATGATTCGTTTGACCAGCTTTAGGGAGCCAGAGTGTTTTCCAAGATTGACTTGAGATCTGGGTATCATCAGTTGAAGATTCGGGATTCTGACATTCCGAAGACTGCTTTCAGGACCAGATATGGTTATTATGAGTTCTTGGTTATGTCATTTGGGTTGACCAATGCCCCAGCTCCGTTAATGCAATTGATGAACAACGTGTTTTAGCCTTACCTTGATTCTTTCGTCATTGTGTTCATTGATGACATCCTGGTTTATTCTCGTAGCCAGGAAGAGCATGCTCAGCATTTGAGAGTTGTGTTAATGAGGTTGAGGGAAGAGAAACTTTATGCAAAATTCTCCAAGTGTGAGTTTTGGCTTGGTTCAATAGCTTTCTTGGGGCACGTGGTGTCTAGTGAGGGTATTCAGGTTGATCCGAAGAAGATAGAGGCGGTGCAGAGTTGGCCCAGAACGTCCTCAGCTACA
>ML368251.1:4703-67973 GCA_005239525.1 Nicotiana knightiana | reverse complement strand
AGATGGCTCCGTATGAGGCTTTATATGGTAGGAGGTGCAGATCTCTGGTTGGTTGGTTTGAGCCGGGCGAGGCTAGGCTATTGGGCACAGATTTGGTTCAGGATGCGTTGGGTAAGGCAAAGTTGATTCAGGAGCGGCTTCGCATGGCGCAGTCTAGGCAAAAGAGTTATGCGGACCGGAAGGTCCGAGATGTGTCTTTCATGGTTAGGGATAAGGTGTTGCTGCAGGTGTCGCCCATGAAGGGTGTTATGAGATTCGGGAAGATGGGGAAGCTGAGTCCCAGGTTCATTAGGCCATTTGAGGTGCTTCAGAGGGTTGGGGAGGTCGCTTATAGGCTTTCTATGCCTCCTAGTTTATCGAGTATTCATCCAGTATTCCATGTTTCGATGCTACGGAAGTATGTTGGTGACTCGTCTCATGTTTTGGACTTCAGCACAGTTCAGCTCGAGGGTGATATGTCATATGAGGTAGAGCCAGTGGCTATTTTGGGTCGACAGGTCATGAAGCTGAGGTCTAAGGATATAGTTTCAGTGAAGGTTCAGTGGAGAGGGCAGCTGGTGGAGGATGCCACCTGGGAGACCGAGCGGGAGATGCGGGACAGATATCCTCACTTATTCGAGACTCCAGGTATGTTTCTAGACCCGTTCGAGGATGAACGTTTATTTAAGAGGGGGAGGATGTAAAGACTCGGCCGGTCGTTCCGTGATATTTACCCCCGTTTCCCCCATTTCTGCATTTGTCATATATTGCTAGCCTGTTTTTTTTATGTTGGGTCAGTTGGTTTGGGTCTGGAGTGGTCATGGTGAGAATTAAGGCATTTAGTCTCTCAAAGTAGCCTAATAGTTGAAAAAGTTAACTGAGAGTTGACTTATTGGTGAACGACCTCAGAATGTGGATTTTATGGCTCAGATAGCTTTGTTAGGTGATTTGGGACTTAGAAATGTGTTCGGAATGAAGTTTGATGTCCGGTGTAGAATAACGCTTGAATTGGCGAAAGTTAGTTTTTGGAAATTTTCGGTCGGCAGTGGAAAATAGGCTATCGGTGTCGGAATGGGATTCCGGAAGTTGGAATAGGTCTGTAATGTCATTTTGGGTATGTGTGTAAAATTTCAGGTCAATCAGAGGTGTTTTGGTTGGTTTTGGCGTAGGTAGCGAAATTTGGAAGTTTCAAAGATCATAGGCTTCAATTTGATGTAATTTTGGTGTTTTCATATTTCTTTTGGTGTTTCGAAGGCTCAACTAAGTTTGAATGATGTTATGGGGTGTGTTGGTAGGATTGGTTGAGGTCCCGGGGGCCTTGTGTGTATTTCGGATGCTCAAATGCGCACTTTTTGGTCTTAAGAAGACTGTTGTTTTCTGGTGTTTTAGCAGCAGTCAATCCTTCAATGCGATCGCGTGGACTCATCCGCGATTGCGTAGAGTAAAAGAGTGGGGCAGGCATTTTTTTCTATGCGATCGCGTGGTTAGGATTGCGATCGCGTGGTTAGGATTGCGATCGCGTAGGTTGGTCAGGTAAGACAGTGCGATCGTGTGGGTGTTGGTGCGATCGCGTAGAGGATTCTGAGGCGCGCGTGTGGGGTGGAAAGTTATTCTATGTGATAGCGTGTATTGGTTTGCGATCGCATTTAGTTGGCTGGTCTGTGCATCGCGATCGCATGTCTAAAGTCGCGATCGCACTGAGGAAATTAAATGGCTGGGTAGAATGTTTTAAAGGCCATTTGTGCGAGAATAGTTCATTTTCCTCCATTATTGAACGAGTTGGGAGCTCTTTTGAGAGGGTTTGAAGAGGAAATTGAAGGGAATCACTTGGAGGTAAGGTTTTAAACTTCATAACTCATTTATATGTCGTTTTCTAAGTAATTAAACCGTAAAATTGTTGGAATTAAACCCAAATTTGGGGAAGAAGGGTGCATGGAATTTGGAATTTTCTTTTGAGGATTTGAGTGGGAAATTGTGGTCCGATTTTAGTGTTCTTGGTATGTATAGAATCGTGGGAGGACGAGGATTCTAGTGATGTAAATTTTATCGAATTCTGAAACGTGGGCCTGGGGCTCGGGTTTGGCCAATTTCGAGATTCTTGTATAATTTGATAGTTTTCGATCTGGTTGTGTTCCTTTAGTATATATTGATGATGTTAAACTGGTTATGGCTAGATTCGGAGCAATCGGGAGCCAATTTGAGGGGCAAGATCATAGCGGACTAGTGTTGTGGCCCGGTAGAGGTAAGTAATGGTTATAAATCTTGTCAAGAGGGTATGAAACCCCGGACTACATATTTCTCACTGATTTTAGAATGGCGCACATGTCGGATGACGAGCATGTGGCGCGCACTGACTTTTTGGATTTGGACTACGTCCACTCCGCGGTAACTAATGATTTGCATATTTTACTCAAAACATTATGTTAAATTATTTTCTAAAGATTGTTGAAATATTTAGGCTATAAGCCGTGTTTGGGGCCTCGTGCCAACCTGTTTAGACCCCTTGGGGGATTTTTACTGCTGTTTTCCTCACTATTTATTGATGATTTCACTCAGCCACATTGTGCTTACTGTTTTCGAAACTGAACCTGATTTACACTACTTTGAGATTTACAAAATGATGTTTTGGGTCAAGTACCCTGTTTTACTGATTTGCCCGAGGGGCTTTTGAGAGGTTCTGCTGCGTGAAGCCGAGGGCCTAATTGTGAGGATATGATACACCACGAGGTGGCTTGATATTAGCGCTTGGGCTGAAGGAGTCCCTCCGGAGTCTGCACACATCCCCAGTGAGCGCACTGAGTACCGAGTGCCGAGTGCCGAGTGCCGAGTGACGAGTGATTGGGAGGCATGAGTCACTGTGAGGTGCTGAGTGACTGATTACGAGTGATGGTGAGGTATGCCCAAGGGGCTGATTATGAGTGACTATGAGGTGCTGAGTGACTGATTATGAGTGACTGTGAGGCATGCCCGAGGGGCTGATTATGATACATGTTTTTGCCGGAGGGGCTACTTATGATTTTACTACTTTCACTCTGAACTTATGAAATATGTTTTTGCCCGAGGGGCCTCTATGTGATTAATTTCATTTTCACACTAAATCGTTCGGTTTGGAGCTGATGAAAATAAACATTTTTCAAAGGACTTTTCTGAGGTTGGTTTTAAGGCATGACGATTTCATATATCTATGTTTATACTGTTGCAAAGTAAGGCGGTGCATATTGTGAATTGATGACATTGATTTTTATGTGTTTCCTTGCCGCTTAGGCTTGATTTATTTTCATTACTACTAAGTTGGCGTACTCACATTACTCCGTTCACCCCTGTGTGCAGATTCAGGTGCAGATACAGAGCATTAGCTATCTTTTCCGTGCGGAGCCAGAGTGCGGGATATAGAGGTAGTTGTTCAGCGTCTGCAGCATCTATGTTTTCCCTTCTTGTGGTAGCTATCTATTCATTCGGAAGTTCTGTATTATAATAGTATACCTTTGGCTTATTTTTCTTGGATGCTTATGACATGTTGGCTCCGTGTTTTGGGGTTGGTGGCACTGTTTATTGGCCTAATATATTTAGTAAACTCTGTATATTTCATGGAATTCTTGAAATTGGATTGGGATTTTGAAAGAAATTGTAAAAATGTGGTTATTGGCTAGCCTAGTTCCACGATAGGCGCCATCACGGCCGATTTAGGTTTTGGGGTCGTGACAAATTATGTGCCTTACATACTCGGTACATTATTCGTACTGACATCCCTTTTGCCTGGGGACGCTGCGTTTCATGCCCGCAGGTCCTGATAGACAGGTCGAGAGCCCTCCAAGTAGGCTATTAGCTCAGCGGAAGATGTTGGTGCGCCCCATTTGCTTCGGAGTTGCTCGTTGATTAGTATGATTTAGACACATATTGTTTGATAAGGTGGGACTCTGTCTCGACCTTTATGATATTTATGTACTCTTAGAGGCTTATAGACATATGTCGTGTATATAAAGGATTGTACGGCCTGGCCGACCTATGTTTTGGGTTTATAAAGGATTATGTTGGCCTATTAGGACCGTATGTCATGTGTATGTAATGATGTAATAAGAAAGATACGTTACATTGGTACTCAGTTGGGTAAGATATCGGGTGCCCGTCGCGGCCCATCGGTTTGGGTCTTGACAAAAGTGGTATCAGAGCCAGCATCTGTCCTAGGAAGTTTACAAGCCATGTCTAGTAGAGTCTTGTTTATGGGTGTGTCGTGCACCACACTTATAAGCAGGAGGCTACAGGGCATTTAGGACTATCACTCTTTCTTCTTACTCTAGATCGTGTGGTAGAGCTCACTTTAAGAATTCAATTTCTGAACTTCTATTCGTAAGACAATGCCTACATTCAGAAAGATGATCGGTAAGAGATATAGTTGTGAAAGTGTTGACTTAAAGGAACTCAATTTTTGCATCTTGCTTATGATGAGTAAATGAGAAGTCTTCAGCTGATCATGCGTATACTAAAAGATGTACGGTTCTTGATAAGGAGTTTTTAGGAAAGAATACTTATCTAGTCTTACGGTAAAAAGGAATAATGGAGTCGAAAGTTAGGGACGAGTTGTAACAAGTAAAAGAAGCGAGGTGAAGAAGGGTACGAGGTACCTAGTTAATAAATATTATCCTTAATTACCATTCAGGAAGGGAGATATAAGCATTTTGAATTACCTACAACAATAATAGATATACGTACAATCGGCCGTGCCTATCTCAGTCATGCCCTATGGGAGCTAACGGATATGGTTTAAGAGAAAGACAAGATTGTAGGATTCGACTGCGGTTCGAGTAGCCCAAAATAATGAATGGATGGTTTGAATACAATTACATTGGAAGATTGGACGTCAATGGAGTATTGAAGGACGAAACAGAGGAGATCAAGGAGGACATTTTGGAGTTCTACTAAAACTTATATTCAGAGAATCTACAAGAAAGACGGCTGGTTCTATGAAGTAAATGCCTCCTACACGGGAAATAAATAAAAAGCCACTCTTATTTGTTTTTGCACTGCCAAGTTACTGCACAATTGTGGCAGCTTTTCCTGAATATTACTAGTCCGCATTTGGTCATCTTTTGAAATAGTAAAGGTATTATTAGAAGGTATCATGGCACAGAAAGGTACAAGACTCGAGAAATACCAAAAGATACTACACTACAACAAATATGCAACTACTTACTTCCTCATAACAATTCTAAGAAATCAATATACTGATCCATACTTCCAATATGTCTCCTCTTACACGAGAAAGAGAGTATGTGTTGGTTGACATTTTCGAAGGGATAAATATTTTTTTGGTATTTCTCCCATCCCTAGTAGAGAAAGAATGTTAGGCAACCTGAAGAGCCGGTGGAGCAAGGGGAGCTAAAAGCAAAAGAATGTCTTGTTCAAGTTTTTGGAATAAAGTAATAGATATAAATGTCAGCAGGAAGTAAGAAGAGAGTTAATGATGCATTATGAGTATTAAGTGATATGTGGATGACAACGGTAGATAAAAAAGATGACGGTATTAAAGAATTAATAGTCAAGTAAAGGAAAAGACAAGAGGTGATAGGCCTTGATACAACAAAAGAGTATAGGCCATGAACTCATATCATCATTTCAAGGAATAATTTTGTGACTCCAACGCGACTACCAGAAGGAAAAGTTAGACCTCACAATAATAGAAACCAGTTTGGATTGGTGAACAAGCTAAACTAAACATGAAGTAGGAACTGAGTGATTTGATAATATTCAGTATCATGAGAATTTCAGATTGCATTCCGGCAACAATAGAATAGACAACAAAATAAGATCCATGATGAATAAGATAACGGTCATTCAGGCCGATGCTTCCTTAAAGAAAGAAATATGAGTAAAATTAAGCTTAAGGCACAGTATGTGCCAGTTACATTAAGTGTCACCATTGCGAGTGAGGAATTTTGTTATCCTTGGCACAGGAGGATTACCGCAAGGCAAGTATGGGTCATTGATGATGTGAAAGGACGCCAAAGATGAAGAGGAAAAACATCTATAGGTAGGTCGTCATAGCTCCAAGTCTTAGTACTCCCCAAAAAGGGGGGAATATGGAATGATAAAGGAAGAATGTGATGAAAATGAGAAAGGGATGAGATTGTACTTATCCAAAAGTTACAGATATGCTATGATTCCAAACGTTATATAAGCACGACGTCAGGAAAAGGAAGTAGGTTCATGCCTGGGATGTTATTGATAGATAAGGAGCAAGTACGTGAGGTAAGTTAAGAAAAGGAAATAACCCAAGAAAGATTACGCGGAATATGGATATGAGAATGAGCCGACGAGTAATTAGTAGTTGATTCAGGAAAAACCTAGTCATGAATAGACAAGAAGTTACAGACAAAACCGAAGATCATACGAGATAAATGTAGTAAACCCCAACATGGAGAATTTAGCCTCGCAGTAATATCATTATAATACTTGAGATTTATTCAAATAGGATTCAGTGTAGTTTAAGGTACCGTATGAGTGTTACAGAGATAAAAGAAAGTGCCATTGGGAAGACAGTCAAAATTCAATTCAGAAGCAACCCCACAGGGACAAGGATACGGAGGCAAGAAACTACAGATGATTATAGGCAAGGAAGGACATCAAAAGGTCTGTAATAAGCTCACAGCTTTACGAGAGTCAAGGGTTCTCCCTAAGTACTACAACAAAATACTAGTTGAGGAAATAAGGAGGAAGGTTTGAACCTAAGATCAGTAACCTAAAGAGGAAGTGATCTTATAACAACAGTCTCACAACAATGTTGTATGCACTCCATAAGGAAGTGGCACATACCGCGACTAATGGACGAGAAGTAATCAGAAGTGAGATTCAAGGAGATATGAGTTTTATGGAATTCCAATATGTATGGGCACTAAGATAAGTTAAGTACGCACCCAACAAGTGGAAAAACAATCAAGAAAAGTAATTGTTTACATTTAAAGAAAGCTGAAACGGAATAGAGGGAATTATTCGATCAATAATCAAGAGTTAGTTACATTATGGATGCACTTAAGAGATCAGAATATTATCCATGCAGCATATATGTTGATCATCATACGGTCGTAGGAGACTTTGGTATAAGTTAAAAGAAATAATTGAGTCGAGGTCATAGACAAGGGATTGAGTTGTTAGATGATGGTATCACAGATATTACCTAGCGTCTATGAAAGACTAAAGTAATAACTAATACCATGAGCCGCAGATCGGAAGATAGCTTAAGCATACATAAAGGCTTATCAGAAGGAAGAGGAAACCAAAGAGTTACATCAATGAAGTAAATCAGGAGTCTGATTATTGGACCAAAAAATAATTATAGACATCATGATTGAAAACATTGCAGAATCACTTTTAACATCAGAGGTACAAGAGAGATAATACAACAACCATATTCTATAACGGCCCTACATTAGAGCCAGTCCAACCTCATAAGAAGTCAGTATGAAGCTCCCACCGGATTGTGTATGCACCAAAGAGGCAAGTGCTATAATAGAGCATCAAGTTGTGGATGTGAATTATACTTATGTTGAAGGGAGGTCATGAAGATAGAAGATATGATGCGACATTTTAAGTTAAGTAAGGTAAAGGTAAACTGTGCACGAGATACCCAAATGTAAAAGGTTGTGAATAGTCCATACTTTGGATAAAAGGCTTGAAGCGCGGGGATTCACTATCTGGGAATAATAGCGGTATCATCAGTAGCATATCTTGCAACCTATGGTCTAGGTATCGAAAAGCCTGACTAAGACAGTAAAGAAGAGTGATAGACAATGTGATGTCTCGCTTGATTTTCCGAAAAATACATAAGATTTGATCGCAATCTAAAATATGATAGAACGACAAGGTCTTAGAAAGACAAGAGTAAGGATAAGGAGAAGGCAAGTGAGAAGGTGACAAAAAAATGGATAAGTCCTTGGGATTAAGTCTGTGAAAACAAAGGAACTGATGGTTCCTCTAAGTTATAGAAAGCTCAATATATCTTGAATAAACTCAAAGGAGTCTAAGACTCATAGCCTTTAGAAGAGATGGAATGCTGTAGAATGGGGGTGTGATTATGATAGATAAAGGATGACGTTTGGGCCTTCTATTGAGTAATGATCTGACAAATAAAAGAAAGGGAGCTCATGAATTGGACATGATTAAAATACCCACGTAAGGTGAAAGAAATACGGTTATGGGAGTGTAATATCGTATCACCCAGGTGGATAAAAAAAATCACTTCAAATATTCCATGATGCAACATAAGCCCTAGTAGAAATATGTTACGTAAGATATTTCAAGTTATCAATGGTGGTTGTAGATCAACATTGAGGTTAATCAACAATGGATGGGTAAGAATTGCAAAGTACGAGATGAGACTGGGCTATCAGTCTTAAGATGAACAGTAATGAAGAACGTTAAAGGATTTAGCGTTATGCATATAAGATAAGCAACGAGAGTAACGTGGAGTTCCTTAGTAGACCTCGGTATCGATAGATCGAAGTAGGAATATTGGTATAATATGGACTACTTAGAGATAGTAAAGCTAATAACGCCCAGAGGGACATCATGACGTAATTTTGTATATGTTAACAAAGTGAAGCCTAAAGAATGGCTAAAAACTAGAGGAAATGGAAGAGAAGAGTTGCATAGGCGCACATACAAAGTTAGAGTCGTAAAGGCTGCATGATAGAAGGTATCAAGTGCTATGAGATTAGAAGGATTCTGACTACAAGTCGCGGTGTGAGAAAGAGGCTTAAAGGGAGGAATAACCTAGCGTTTGGGATTCATTCACATAGTAGTTGCCTAGATGGCAAGAGGAGTACTAAAGCATTCACAAGAGCTATGAGTTATGAGAATGATATGTGCACCATTCAACATTCGAGGGCGAATGTTCCAAAGGGGGGAATGATGTTACATCCCGCATTTTCGTATGTTATAAAGTTTCGTTGTAATTTAATCGACGTAAGTTCAGGGATGGGATTATTTTGGAAATTATAAGGATTGTGCTATTTCAAACAAGTGATAAGTAAATTCGTGAAGGTGAGAGAGGAACAAGTCAAAGGAAACGAATTTTCGTCCAAGTTTGGCATGTTGGGATAAAATACGGCCCAAGCTAGAATACTCAGTATTTATGGACTAGTGTCGTACGAGGTATCACATAACCATGATAATAAGGTGTATGAGGTATGTGAAGAGTGAGTAGTATTTTAAGTAAGTTGAGATAATTCATAATTATATGGGTAATTGATTAATTGTCGGGTAGCAGGGTATTACCTAATTAATTAATTAATACATTATTGGATAAGAATTTATAACCCCGTTACGTGGCAGCCTCATGCCTTTCAAATAATGACTCTTAGAGTCATGTGTTAAGGTGGCACAATTCAAGATCATTGTGGCTGAGTCACTACCTTATTAAATAATATGTGTAAAGCTTGCCAAGGCTATCATTTTTGATAGCATACGAATTGTTTTCATTTCTGTTCATCACTCACTTATTCAATTAATGAAAAGGTTCAGCAAGGTTTTCTTTAAGATGATACATTACAGTAACATAAGTTACTTAGGTTCATACAAAACTTCTTACGAAAATTAGCAATAGTATTTTGCGATTCTAAAAGAGTACGATGCAATCATTCTCAAGAAAATCATACGAATTTTTCCCTACTCCAGGTATGTTAAGGCTATCCCTTCTTTCTTTTGGCATGGTCCAAATTATACTGAAGAAACGAGCAAATACACAGTTTCTATAAATTACTCTATTCATAGAAATAGTAGGGGTGTCTATATTCTTGATTCCCCGTGAGAATTATTATTATTTTCTGTTCATGGGTCTCAGAATAATACGCAGTTGGAAAAGTTTATCCGGAAGGAATATTGAGATTATTACGTACTTTTCATGCATTTCATACATGTGCATTGACCCATGACCAGATGGCATTGTATACGCGTATATATGTAAATATATGTATATGGGATATGGGATATGGGAAAAGGTTACGATGTTATATACGCACCACCACCTGATCAGTTGGTATATGATGATGATGTTGCCCACAATGGTTGAAATATCATTCAAACGGCGTTATATACGCGTATATATATGATTCAGATGGTGTTATATATGTGTATATATGTATGTATATGTATATGTGATATGGGAAAGGTTATGGCATTATATACGCACCACCACATAATCAGGTGGTATACGATGATGATTTTGCCCACAGTGGCCGATATGATGTGAGGGGATGCCCTGAGAGGCTGAAGATGTTATGAAACATATACATATGCACGACATGACATTCATACGCATATGCATGATGCTAAAAGTGATTTATTATTTACAGAGCTATCCAGACATACAGGTTGAGTCATTTACTCTATATCTCTTCCATGTCTCTTATGTATATATTTATGTGCCTTACATACTCGGTACATTATTCGTACTGACGTCCCTTTTGCCTGAGGACGCTGCGTTTCATGCCTTCAGGTCCTGATAGACAGGTCGAGAGCCCTCCAAGTAGGCTATCAGCTCAGCGGAAGATGTTGGTGCGCTGTATTTGCTTCGGAGTTGCTCGTTGGTTAGTATGATTTAAACACGTATTGTTTGGTAAGGCGGGACTCTGTCCCGACCTTTATGATATTTATGTACTCTTAGAGGCTTGTAGACATATGTCGTGTATATAAAGGATTGTACGGCCTGGCCGGCCTATGTTTTGGGTTTATAAAGGATTATGTTGGCCTATTAGGCCCGTATGTCATGTGTATGTAATGATGTAATAAGAAAGATACGTTACATTGGTACTGGGTTGGGTAAGGTACCGGGTGCCCGTCGCGGCCCATCGGTTTGGGTCGTCACAATAGTATTATTCGACTAAGTAGCGAGTTATGTGTACCTGATATAGATAAGTTAAGACAAGTTATTCGTGAGGAGCTCACAACTCTAGGCACACTAACATTCAGGGTCCAATAAGATGTACTATAACTAGAAGAAATTATAATTGTTAGAAAGAAATAACCAATTTCAAATTTTCTAACTTGTTTCTAACTATTTGACTTGTTAACATGTTAAGGGAAGAATTTTCTACTTGCAGGACCACTACAGCAACTCGAGACTCCAAAGTGGAAATGGAATATAATTATAGTGAATTTTATGACGGAACTGCCTCAAACAATAATAAGTTACGATTATATATGAATTTTTTTAAATTGTCTTTCATAATAGTCAAACTTCTTACTAGTAAATACTATAGTGAGGTGATATATTCATGTAATATGTATCACTATGGTAACTTTCCCCATGTTGGGGTGCTACACATAGTATTAGCGCACAGGTTATCATCTCCTTTACTATCCAAATTACTATCTTTCAGTTGTTACTTAAGCGTTCTAGTAGCTTCTAACTCGTGCCTTATGCGTGCACTACTCGTCCCTTACCTATAGACTTGGAGGTGTTTAGGACCTCTATTTAAGGTGGTTCTCGACTGACCTAGGTTGCTTAAAATGAGAAAAATCTAGGCGACAAACAAAATTCAAATAGGACTGTCATAGAAGAACAACTAAAGGCTCATGTTAAACTCCACAAAGAGTCAACAAATGCACGCAGTTCAATCAGCAAATTTCATTAATTTAGGATCCTATAGGCAGGATATCTAGATGAGCAGAAACAGAATGTAGAGAAGCAGTTTGTTTAAGGCGAGCATCAGGACCTATCAATTTGCCCACTGATTTTGATTAAGTTCTGAATCTGGGAAAATTCCAAGCAGCAAGAGATCATAGTTTTAGGCCCTGAATTCTTAATAAACCTACAGGTTTGCCTAAGTGATAAGCAGAACAGAATCTTATAGGCATGGTATCTACAACTGTTAATTATAGACCTATAAAAACGAGTTACTGATTTTAACAAACGGGTTTTTATCTCTTTAGATCCTATAGGAATGCTTTCTACTTTTGCAGAATTAGTTAACTCCTATAGGCATGATTTCTAAATGTTGAAACTGATTACAAGCATGATTTCTAAACTTACGACTGATTTACCCTATATGCATGATATCTATTAGTTTAAATCCTATAAACATGATTTCTAGGTTTTGAAACTGATTTCTTTTATTCCTGTAGGCATGGTATCTAAGTTGAAACTAATTTTTATTTCCTATAGTCATGATATCTATTAATCACATTGGGGTAGAATTTTTAAAGCAAATTGCCAGGAAAGTTTATTAGCTCAAACAAATAGAATCCTATATACATGACCACTAATACACATTGAGATTGGAAATATGTGTAGATCCTAAGAATATGGATTCTAATGAAGAATTACCAAAAAGACCTATAGACAGTGTCTCTAATATGCATGATCACAAACAGTCAAGAAAACATCCTATAGGTAGAATTTCTAAACGATTAGTAACACTCACACAATCAACATAGTAACCCTATAGACAAGATTTCTACCCGAGTTTTGACAAAGATGTATAACCCCCCCCCCCAACTTTTACTAATAACCCTAGATCTGTTACTACAGAGATTATTACATTATTACAACCAATATGAATGAATTACATAATACTATCCATTACACTATAGGGAGCCTTAGCAGGCCCAATATTAACTTGGAAACCAGGCCTTCAAGCAAAGCAAGTTTGAAGCATAATGGGATCCATCCATGGCACATAAAAGTATGTCTTTAATGTGTCAGAGTTCCCAAGGGCCTCAGGGACCCCGGGAAATGCTCACACCAGAACCTCACTTAAAAACAGTTCATAAAATATTGGAAGACCAGCCCCAATGTGTCAGAGTTCGGAGGAGTCTCAAGAACCCTAGGAAATGCTCACATTGGGGGTGATAGGAACCTAGATAACTAAGAGTAGCAATTTGAAAACCAGTATATAGAGGGTAAGGGGACAATTTTAGAAAACAATTTGATTTTTAGAAGCAAATAAGTTCAGACTACATAGTAGCAAACAGAGATGGGCCAAGAAATAAACAGAGCAGATGGTCTAAACAAATTAGTACTTATTCAACTAAGTACTCATACCAGTATTCAAAGTGATTCACAAAGAGCAAGGGCACTTAAATTAATAGACGGAATTGGCTACACATGCTTGCAGGACAGGGAACATACAACTGATTATACAGAGTTTCACATTATTAAAGATAACCTAATTAGCTTTGTCACTAAGTGAAATCATATAGGCATGTATTAAACAGAAAAAATGCTGAAGTTTGAAATAACTAACCAAACAAACACATAGAACATGATAGGGTAGTAGGAACTAGAGCATACTAGTTTCAGAGAGAGGTAAACAAGCATCATAGATCAGGAAGAAACATGCTAAGGTTGAAATAAACATGCAGAACAGAACAAGATAACAAGAATTAAGATATAGCAGTTGAGAAAGAAACAGACAATAATCATGTATCAAACAGAAGCAGGTTGAGGTTGAAACAAACTAATCACATAACATATAGAATAGAAATAGGTTAATAGAAGTTAACACATACCAGTTAGGAAGAAAGTAAACAGGAATGTAACGAAAGTTTGGATCCAAAGAGTTTAGCCTTGGCTTCCAGCCGGCTAAATAGTGCAGAAACCAGAGTAGCAGCACAAAGAGAATTTTTTTTGAGGAAAAACAGAGAGCCTTTTAAGTTATGAAGTGAAGAAAGTGTGAGAGTGTGTAAGTGTGAGTGTAAGTCTGTAAGCGTGAGCTTGTGTGTTAAAATCATAACAGTGAAAGGTTTTTATAGCATATAGTAGAGTAAAACCAAATAAGGTAAGGTATGAAAAATCAATCAATCAATCGATTAGGGTTAATATGAGTCAATTAACAGTAAGTGTAACTTAAATTAAGGAGCATCTTTCACGGAATAAATCAGTAGACAAGATTGAAGCTAAATAAGGTAAGTAGTAAATCCATAGATCACTTATAGGTCGATTCTAGTAATCAAAGCACAGAAATCAGGCTAGTAAGAGAATTAAGGCAAGTGGTACCAACTAGGAATCGCACATAAGGAAAGAATGGGTAAAAATATGTCAAGGAGATATCAATTTTAAAAGGAAAGCACAATTTTCGAACCCTAATTAAGCAAGTAAACGAGTTAATCACCTTAATTGACAGAGCCACAGTAAACGGGCAAAACATTATTACCAATAGTCAAATAATGAAAAACCCTAAGGTGTAAAGACATAGAGATGAATCTCAAGTAAAATAAATCAGTCAAATAGTAAAGTAGAAAACCAGAATTGAACATTTAAACATTTTTGCAGAAACTTCTTGAAAAATCAAAACCCTAGCTTTTAGGGAAAAATGTAATCGATTGAAAATAGTAGTAAAAACAGAAGAATCTTAAAGAAAAAAATACCAAACGAACTCAAACCGCTTCAGATCTAAAGAGGTCTAAATTGATTTGGCCAGAAATAGTTAGGTTTATACTGTAACGACCCGGCCGGTCATTTTGAGAATTAGCGCCCCGATCCCCTATTAACCCCTTCTCCCATGTCTATTTATGTTATTGGAACTTGTCAGAGTGTTGAGTGATGAAATCCGGGGTGATTTTAGACACACAGTCCATAAATGTGGAATTTAGCTTTAGAAATCTGGTCGTAGCTAGAGCTGTGTGAAGGGATCCGGAATAGAATTTCGTCTACTCTGTTAGTTGCGTTGGGTGATTTTGGGTTAGGAGCGTGTTCGGAATGTGTTTTCGAGGTCGGTGGTGGATTTAGGCTTGAATTTGCGAAAGCTAGAAATTTCGCGGTTTCAGCCGATATGTGAAATTTTGATATCACACTCGGAATGGGATTCTGAAAGTGACAGCAGGTCCGTAATGCCATTTGTGACCTATGTGCAAAATTTGAGGTCATTCGGATGAGTTTTGACGTGTTTCGGCATCGGATGTGGATTCTAGAAATTTCATAAGTTCTTAGGATTGAAACTATGCATAATTGATGATTTTGATGTTATGAGATGTGTTTTTAAAGCTCGACCAAGTTTGAACAAGGTATTAGGGTCAGTTGGTAGGTTTGCTTAAGGTCCCGGGGGCCTCGGGGTTGTCTCGGATGCCCAACGGGTGAATTTGGGACTTTAAGAGCAGGTGAACCATTATGGTTCTGGTGTCTCGCACCTGCAATGGTAGTTCCGCAGGTGCAGACACGCAGGTGCAAAGGGGGTGCACACAGGTGCGGACGTAGCTTAGGCTAGCCCGACTCGCAGGCGAGGAAGAGTATCCGCAGGTGCGGAGCAACACTTGCGACCCAGCCACCGTAGGTGCGACCCCATGTCTTTTAATGAGTTTCCGCACGTGCGATTGTGTTTCCGCAGGTGCGGCACCGCAGGTGCGGCACCGCAGGTGCGATCCCAGTGTTGCAGGTGCGAAACATCTAGGCTGGTTATACCAAAATCCGAGGGTTTGAAATTCATAACTTCAAAATCGATTGTGAGCTCGGGAATTGGCGATTTTCAGTGGGATTTGAAGAGGAGAATCATAGGTAACGTTTTCTAACCTTAATCTATTTGTATATCTATAATATCTATCAATTTCCTCAATCTAATCAATGAAATTGGATGAAAAACCATGAAATTGGGATGAAATCTCCAAGTAGAAATCTGAGGATTTAGGGAGATTTAGACGTCGGATTTTGTTGATTCTTGTTCGAGTGGGTTCATGAGCGAATGGGTGTTCGAGAAATATAAATTTTACCCGATTCCGAGTCGTGGGCCAGGGGGACTTTTTTGGCGAATTTCCTAATTTCGCGTATTAGCTTAGAAATAATTAGCTATTTTGTTCCCTTGAGGTGATATTTACATTATGTAATCGATTGGAATATATTTGGGCCACCCAGAGTCAGATACTCGTGGAAAGAGCGTGGTATTGAGTTGATTATCGCAGTCAAGGTAAGTGACTTGCCTAATTCTGTGTTGGGGACTTCCCCTTAGGTATTTTTATACTGATTTTATTACGTGGACGCCGTGTACGTGAGGTGACGAGTGCGTACATGGGTCATTGTTGCTAAAATCATATTTTTACTTCCACGAAATCACTCATTTTCATCCCTATATTATTGTTTCCTGTCTTAAGTGAGTAGTTAGCTTAAGAGTAAGCATGCCTACCTGCCCTTACTTGATTTCCTCTTATTTGCTTCTAGTTGCACCATGCTTAGGTTTCTTTACTCTATTCTTGCATGTTATTTTCCTGACTGTTTAATTAAGTCGTATCCGACATACTTCTGCTTTGCATATTTAAATTGGGACTACGGACCGAGATCCGGGAACTTTCCCCTTATACTGCATTTCATATTTAAATTGGGACTACGGACCGAGATCCGGGAGCTTTCCCCCTGTACTGAAATTCATATTTAAATTGGGACTACGGACGGATATCCGGGAGCTTTTCCCCTGTACTGCATAGCATATTTAAATTGGGACTACGGACGGATATCCGGGAGCTTTTCCCCTGTACTGCATAGCATATTTAAATTGGGACTACGGACTGAGATCCGGGAGCTTTCCCCGTGCATTGCATTGCACATTTACTGTTGAGATATATGTTGTTTTGAGCCAAGGGCTCTCTTTATGTTATTAATTCTTCCAGTTTCCATTAATCCTATTTATCATTGCTTATCTATATTTCACTATTTTAAATTGTATATTGATTTGTTTTAAAAACTCATTAGGGCCTCAACCTGACCTCGTCACTACTTGACTGGGGTTAGGCTTGTCATTTACGAAGTACCAAATGTGGAGTACTCACGCCCTTTTCTGCGCATGTTTTCCCCATGTGCAGATCCAGGTACCAGCACTCAGTATCGTGGCTAGGAGTCGTTCTAGCAGCTTCTAGGAGACCGCGAAGTAATTTTTCCGCGTCCGTAAAATCCCACGAGTCCCCTTCTACTCTAGTATAGGCATAGAGGACTTATGTATTTTTCCACTATTTCATTGTATAGAGCTACATTTAGTACAAAGCTTGTGAGTATCGTGACATTCCGGGTTTTGGTAAGTGAAAGTGATGCTGAGCAGCTATGTTATATCTACTTGAGTTCTTTTATGTCTTTATTTTATTGATTCTATTATTTTTCGCAAATTTTAGGCTCACCTAGTCGTAGAGACTAGGTGCTGTCATGATACCTTTCAGAGGGAAAAACGGTTCGTGACAAGTTGGTATCAGAGCGTCTAGGTTCATAGGAGTCACAAGTCACAAGCCAGTTTATTAGAGTCTCGCAGATCGGTGCGGAGACTTCCGTATCTATCTTCGAGAGGCTATGTAATTGTTAAGAACAATCAAATTCTTTGGAATTCCTGATCGTGCTAGTTACTGTCCTCAAATTCTTAAACTCTATTCTATTCTTGCTTGCAGATGGTTCGTACCCGTACCGGACGTACTGATGACCAGGCACTTGAGCCCCTAGTCAGAGCCACCAGAGGTAGGGGCCGGGCCAGAGGACGAGCACGCGGTGCATCCCGAGCACCGGCTAGAGCAGAGGTAGAGGAGCCCCCAGCAGCTACAGTTGGAGGGGCACAGGAGGTCCCTACTGTTACTCTAGACCTCCAGGAGACATTGGCTCAGTTCTTGTGTGCCTTCAGTACTCTGTCTCAGGCGGGACTACTTCTGATAGCTCCAGTTACATCCTAGGCTGGAGGAGGGACACATACTCCCACATCCCGTACTCCTGAGCAGAGGGTTCATATTGGGTAGGTTCCAGAGTATATTCCTATGCCCCCAGTAGCTCCAGCCCAGCATGAGACTAGGATAGCTGTTTCTGAGGCAAAGCAGCTCCAACTTGAGAGGTACAAGAAGTACCACCCACCTGAGTTCAGCGGACTAGCTTCAGATGAGCCCATGAGTTTTCTGGAGGGGTGTCATCGCATTCTCCGCACTATGGGTATTGTGGAGACGAGTGGGGTTTCTTTCACTGTTTTCCAGCTGAGGGGAGCAGCTTATCAGTAGTGGCGTGCTTTCGAGCTTAGTAGCCCGGACGAGGCAGCTTCACTTACTTGAGCTCAGTTCTCCGAGATGTTCTTACTTGAGTTTGTCCCTCAGAGCTTCAGGGATGCTTGGCATGCAGAGTTTGAGCAGCTACGCCAGGGTACCATAACTGTGTCAGAGTATGCAGTCCGTTTCAGGGATTTGGCTCGCCATGCACCAGCCTTGGTTGTCACTGTCAGAGAGAGGGTTCGATGCTTTATTGAGGGACTCCACCCCAGTATTCGGACCAGCATGGCCAGAGAGCTGGAGACCGATATTACTTACCAGCAGGCCGTGAGTATTTCCCAGAGGATTGAAACTATGTTAGCCCGGGACAAGGAGGAGAGAGAGGCCAAGAGGTCTCGAGAGATTGGTCATTTTTCAGGAGCCCGTGCACCAGCAGCACGCTATGGTAGGGGTTTTGTGAGTCGCCCGTTTATTCAGCTCTCCCAGCAGCCAGTGGTATTCCAGCTCCTCCTAGACCTCAGGAGCCTTATATGCACCACCAGTATCTCAGGTGCCTCCTGCTCGAGGTGCTATCACTGGCCAGTCCAACAGGCCAGCTCAGAGTCAGCAGCGGCCGCCACATCCTCCGAGGGGTTGCTTTGAGTGTGGTGACCTTCGTCATATGATCAGACATTGCCCCAGAGCGAGGAGGGGCGCACCACCTCAGACTTATCAGGGTACACCACCTCAGACTTATCAGGGTGCACCCCCTCAGACTTATCAGGCCCCACATCTTCCACCAGGTCCTCCACCAGGTCCTCCACCTATTCTTCCAGCCCTATATGCTACCTCACCACCTCAGGCAGCTCGAGGTGGAGGTTGGGGAGGTCGAGGTCGCCTTAGAGGGGGAGGCCAGGCCAGGTACTATGCTCTTCCGGCCCGGTCCGAGGCCATTGCTTCAGATTCAATCATTACAGGTATAGTTTTCGTTTGTCAGAGGGATGCATCGGTATTATTTGACCCAGGCTCCACATATTCGTATGCATCTTCTTATTTTGCTTCACATCTGGGGATATCGGGATTCTTTGAGTTTTCCCGTTTATGTTTCTACTTCGGTGGGAGATTCTCTTGTTGTGGACCGCGTTTATCGGTCATGTTTGATTGCTATTAGTGGTTTTGAGACCAGAGCTGATTTATTACTACTCAGTATGGTAGATTTCGATGTTATATTGGGTATGGATTGGTTGTCTCCCTACTATGCTATTCTTGATTGTCACACCAAGACTGTGATGCTGGCTATGCCAGGATTACCGAGGTCAAAGTGGAGAGGTTCCTTAGAGTATACTCCCTGCCGGGTCATTTCTTTTCTTAAGGCTCAACGGATGGTTGAAAAGGGGTGTGATGCATATTTGGCTTATGTGAGAGATGTTAGTGTTGAGACCCCTACAATTGAGTCAGTTCCAGTTGTCAGAGACTATCCTGATGTATTTCCAGCTGATCTTCCTGGTATGCCGCCCGATAGAGACATTAATTTCGGCATTGACTTGTTGCCGGGCACTCAGCCCATTTCCGTTCCTCCTTATCGCATGGCTCCTCCTGAGTTGAAGGAGTTGAAGGAGCAGTTACAGGAGTTGCTTGAAAAGGGATTCATTAGGCCCAGTGTATCACCTTGGGGCGCTCCGATATTATTTGTGAAGAAAAAAGATGGCTCGATGCGTATGTGTATTGACTACCGGCAGCTGGATAAGGTGACAGTGAAGAAAAGTTACCCATTGCCTCGCAATGATGATCTATTTGACTAGTTACATGGTTCTAGGGTGTTCTCCAAGATTGATCTGCATTTGGGTTATCATCAGTTGAAGATTCGGGAGCCGGATATCCCTAAGACTGCCTTCAGGACCAGATATGGCCACTATGAGTTCCTTGTTATGTCATTTGGTCTGGCCAATGACCCAGCAGCCTTCATGCACCTGATGCATAGCATATTTCGTCCTTATCTTGATACATTTGTCATTGTGTTCATTGATTACATTCTGGTATATTCTCAGTCCGAGGAGGACCATGAGCAGCACTTGAGGACCGTGCTTCAGAAATTGAGAGAGAAAAAGTTGTATGCCAAGTTTTATAAGTGTGAATTTTGGCTTGATTATGTGGCAGTCCTAGTCCACGTGGTGTCTTCGGATGGGATCAAGGTAGATCCGAAGAAGGTGGAGGCGGTACAGAGTTGGCCCAGACCGTCCTCAGCTACTGAGATCCGTTGTTTCCTCGGGTTGGCTGGGTATTATTGCCGTTTTGTGGAGTGATTTTCATCCATTTCAGCGCCTATGACCAGACTGACCCAGAAGGGTGCATCTTTTATATGGACTGAGGAGTGTGAGGAGAGCTTTCAGAAGCTCAAGACAGCCCTGACTACAGCTCATGTGTTGGTATTGCCTACCGGTCCCGGGTTCTATACAGTTTATTGTGATGCTTCGAGGATTGGCCTGGGAGCGATGTTGATGAAGGATGGTAGGGTGATTGCCTACGCATCTAGACAGTTGAAGGTTCATGAGAAAAACTACCCTGTTCACGATATCGAGTTGGCAGCAATTGTTCACGCCCTGAAGATATGGCGTCATTATTTATGTGGTGTTCCTTGTGAGATATTCACGGATCACCAGAGTTTGCAGCACATATTCAGGCAGAAGGATCTAAATTTGCGCCAGCGTAGGTGGTTGGAGTTGCTAAACGACTATGACATCATTATATTATACCACCGGGGAGCTTGGCATACCTTCATGAAGCTGAGAAGCCTCTAGACTTAGACGTTCAGTCCTTAGCCAGTCAGTTCGTGAGATTGGATCTTTCTGAGCCTTTACGGGTATTACCTTTTGTGGTTGCTCGATCTTCCCTTCATGGCCGTATTAGAGAGCGTCAGTATGATGATCCCCACCTTTTGGTTCTTCAGGACAGAGTCCGGCGGGGTGATTCCAGGGATGTGACTATAGGAGATGACGGGGTGATGAGGATGCAGGGCCGTATTTGTGTGCCCAACGTGGATGGGCTTCGGGAGTTGATTCTTGAGAAAGCCCATAGTTCTCGGTATTCCATCCATCCGGGCACCGCGAAGATGTACCAGGATCTGAGACAACACTATTGGTGGCGAAGGATGAAGAAGGATATAGTGGAGTTTGTAGCCAAGTGTCTCAACTGCCAGCAAGTCAAATGTGAGCATCGGAGATCAGGAGGGTTAATTCAGCAGATTGAGCTTCCAGAGTGGAAGTGGGAGCGGATCACCATGGACTTTGTGGCCAGACTTCCTCGGACTTTGAGGAAGCATGATGCTATTTGGGTGATTGTGGATCGGCTGACCAAATCAGCCCATTTCATTCCAGTGCTGACTACATATTCATCTGAGAGGTTGGTTGAGATTTATATCAGAGAGATTGTTCGCCTCCACAGTATTCCAGTATCTATCATTTCAGAAAGAGGTACATAGTTTACTTCAAGATTCTGGAGAGTCGTTCAGCAAGAGTTAGGCACCAGGGTAGAGTTGAGTACATCTTTTCACCCTCAGACAGACGGACAGTCCGAGCGCACGATTTAGATTCTCGAGGTTATGCCCCGTGCCTGTGTGATAGATTTTGGAGGTTCATGGGATTGATACTTTCCCCTTGCAGAGTTTTCTTATAACAACAGCTACCAGTCCAGCATTCAGATGGTGCCGTATGAGGCTTTGTACGGTACACGGTGCAGGTCTCCCGTGGGATGGTTTGAGCCGGGCGAGGCCCGATTGTTGGGTACAAACTTGGTTTAGGATGCCCTGGACAAGGTGAAAGTGATTCAGGAGAGACTTCACACAGCTCAGTCCAGGAAGAAGAGCTATGCGGACCGGAAGGTTCGTGATTTGGCATTTATGGCTGGTGATTGGGTTTTACTTCGGTTATCGCCTATGAAGGGCGTCATGAGGTTCGGGAAGAAGGGCAAGCTGAGTCTGAGATTTATTGGCCCTTTTGAGGTGTTGTGATATATTGGGGAGGTTGCTTATGAGCTAGCCCTTCCTCCCAGCATGGAAGGGGTTCATTCGGTGTTCCACATCTCCATGCTCCGGAAGTATCACGGAGACCTAACTCATGTTTTGGATTTCAGCTCAGTCTAGTTGGACAAGGATCTATCATATGTTGAGGAGCCCGTAGCTATATTGGACAGGTAGGTCAGGAAGCTCAGATCGAAGAATATTGCCTCAGTTAAGGTTCAGTGGAGGGGTTAGCCAGTCGAGGAGGCAATTTGGGAGACCGAGCAGGATATGCGGAGTCAGTACCCTCATCTTTTTACAGCTTCAGGTATGTTTCTATACTCGTTCGAGGACGAACAATTTTCTTAAAAGGGGGAGGATGTAACGATCCGGCCGGTCGTTTTGAGAATTAGCGCCCCGATCCTTTATTAACCGTTTCTCCCATGTCTATTTATGTTATTGGAACTTGTCGGAGCGTTGAGTGATGAAATCCGGGGTGATTTTGGACACATAGTCCATAAATGTGGAATTTAGCTTTAGAAATCTGGCCGTAGCTAGAGCTGTGTGAAGATGGATCGGAATGGAACTCTGTCGACTCTGTTAGTTCCGTTGGGTGATTTCGGGGTTAGGAGCGTGTTCGGTATGTGTTTTCGAGATCGGTTGTGGATTTAGGCTTGAATTGGCGAAATCTAGAAATTTGGAGATTTCGGCCGATAGGTGAAATTTTGATATCGGACTCGGAAAGGGATTTCGAAAGCGACAGTAGGTCCGTAATGCCATTTGTGACCTGTGTGCAAAATTTGAGGTCATTCGGATGAGTTTTGACATGTTTCGGCAACGGGTGTGGATTCTAGAAATTTCATAAGTTCTTAGGCTTGAATCTATGCATAATTGATGATTTTGATGTTATGAGATGTGTTTTTAAGGCTCGGCCAAGTTTGAACAAGCTATTAGGGTCAGTTGGTATGTTTGGTTGAGGTCCAGAGGGCCTCGGGGTTGTTTCGGATGCCCAACGGGTAAATTTGGGATTTTAAGAGCAGCTGAACCATTCTGGTTCTGGTGTCTTGCACCTGCGATGGTAGTTCTGCAGGTACGGACACGCAGATGCGAAGGGGGTGCAAGCAAGTGCGGACGTAGCTTAGGCTGGCCCGACTCGCAGGCACGGAAGAGTATCGGCAAGTGTGGAGCAGCACCTGCGACCCAGCCACCGCAGGTGCGACCCCAGGTCTTTTAATGAGTTTCTGCACCAGCGATTGTGTTTCTGCAGGTGCGGCACCGCATGTGCGATCCCAGTGTTGCAGGTGCAAAACATCTGGGCTAGTTATACCAAAATCTGAGGGTTTGAAATTCATAACTCCAAAATCGATTGTGCGCTCGGGAATTGGCGATTTTCAATGGGATTTGAAGAGGAGAATCATAGGTAACGTTTTCTAACCTTAATACATTCGTATATCAATAATCTCTATCAATTTCCCCAATCTAATCAATGAAATTGGATGAAAAATAATGAAACTGGGATGAAACTTCTCCAAGTAGAAATCTGAGGATTTAGGGAGATTTAGACGTCAGATTTTGTTGATTCTTGTTCGAGTGGGTTCATGAGAGAATGGGTGTTCAGGAAATATAAATTTTACCCGATTCCGAGTCGTGGGCCCGGGGGACTTTTTGGGCGAATTTCCTAATTTCGCGTATTAGCTTAGAAATAATTAGCTATTTTGTTCCCTTGAGGTGATATTTACATTATGCAATCGATTTGAATAGATTTGGGCCACCCGGAGTCGGATACTCGTGGAAAGAGTGTGGTATTGAGTTGATTAGCGCAGTCAAGGTAAGTAACTTGCCTAATTCTGTGTTGGGGACTTCCCCTTAGGTATTTTTATACTGATTTTATACGTGGACTGTCGTGTACGTGAGGTGACGAGTGCGTACACGGGTTATTGTTGCTAAAATCCTATTTTTACTTCCACGAAATCACTCATTTTCATCCCTATATTATTTTTTCTTGTCTTAAGTGAGTAGTTAGCTTAAGAGCAAGCATGCCTACCTGTCCTTACTTGATTTCCTCTTATTTGCTACTAGTTGCACCATGCTTAGGTAGCTTTACTCTATTCTTGCCTGTTGTTTTCCTGGACTGTTTAATTAAGTCGTATCCGACATACTTCTGCTTTACATATGTAAATTGGGACTACAGACCGAGATCTGGGAGCTTTCCCCCTGTACTGCATTTCATATTTAAATTGGGACTGCGGACCGAGATCCGGGAGCTTTCCACCTGTACTGAAATTCATATTTAAATTGTGACTACGGACGGAGATCCGGGAGCAGTCCCCCTGTACTGCATAGCATATTTAAATTGGGACTACGGACTGAGATCCGGGAGCTTTCCCCATGTACTGCATTGCACATTTACTGTTGAGATATATGATGTGCTGAGCCGAGGGCTCTCTTTCTGTTTTTAATTCTTCCAGTTTCCATTAACNCCCATGTGTAGATCTAGGTACCAGCACTCAGTATCATGGCTAGGAGTCGTTCTAGCAGATGCTAGGAGACCGCGAGGTAATTCTACCGCGTCCGCTTAATCCCACGAGTTCCCTTCTACTCTAGTATAGGCATAGAGAACTTACGTATTTTTGCACTATTTCATTGTATATATCTACTTTTAGTAAAGAGCTTGTGACTATCCTGACATTCCGGGTTTTGGGAAGTGAAAGTGTACATGCTGAGCAGCTATGTTATATCTACTTGAGTTCTTTTCTGTCTTTATTTTATTGATTCTATTATTTTTCTCAAATTTTAAGCTTACCTAGTCGTAGAGACTAGGTGCCGTCACGATACCTTTCGGAGGGCAAAACGGGTCGTGACATATACAAAAAATAAATAGAGGTGGAAAATCTGATTTAAACCAGAGATTTGAAGTCGTAAAAACACAAAAGTGATAATACTCACAGACATGGGGGTGAATACAGACAAATTAATCGAGAACATAAGAGATTTGAACCAAATCTGGCTCGAGCTTCTTGAGATTATCCTCAAGTAACAAGAAAATCGAACAACCATCAGAGATAGGAGGCCGGATATGGCCTGAGATTGAAGAAAAAACCCATGAATCAAAGGGGTTTAAGTGACGGCGGGCTAGGGTTAGAAGGAGGGTCAGAGAGAAGAGAGGAGGGAAGGGGTTTCAAGGCGGAGGATTTGGAAAAGTGAGTAGGGTTTAGGTCGTTTGGTTAATTAAAAATGGAAAGATTGTCCTGGACCGTTGATCTTCTGAGATCAACGGCCAGGATTAAATCTGGGGTTGGGGCAGGTTATAACAATTGGGTTATTGGGTTTGGGTTATGGGTATTGGGTTATGGATATTGGGTAAGGTTAGAGTATTGTGCTGGGGTAGTTATTGGGCTAAGGTCCAAAAAAATTCATAAAAGAGGCTATATGTTAAATACCCATTTAGTTTAATAAAATAATTTATAAAGATAGTTAATAAATGATGAAAATGCTATTTTTGTATAAAAATGATTTAAAATAATTACTTAATATTATAAAATATAAAAATTCATTTTCGTGTAAAAATATTATGCACACATTAGCTATTATTGCAAAATTATTGCAATTATAACCTGAAGATGTAAATATAATTATGCATAAAATAATTAAAGCTTAATATAAATGTAAATGATAAAAATTAAGCAATAAAATTATTATAGAATTATTTGTGACACAATTAGTAATTATTTAGATAATAAAATGATGGAAAAGATTAATTAAAAATATTTTAAAATCACAGAAAATTGTGGAAAAATATTAATTGATGCTCATACATTGTTATGAAAGTATATATGCATTTTGAAAATAATATAGGAAAAAATTGGGTATCAGCATATACATAAATTGAAAATTGTCCGACTCCATAGAATTCTATTGTCTATCATTTATAAAAGAGGATCACAATTTACTTCAGGCTTTTGGAAACTTTTCCAGGAACCATTGGGTGCAACGGGTAGATCCTTGTAGTGCACTTCATGCATTGGCAGATGGCTAATTCGAGCATAATGTATAGATATTAGAGAATACATTGACAGTATGCATTCTTTATTTTTGAGATAGTTGAGATGCTTACCTACCTTTTCACCTGAACTTGTCATAACGGTATTTTGTAGTCAAGCATCCAGATAGATCCATATAAAGAAATGTATGGTAGGTGGTGTCTTTAGTTATGGGATTATTTGAAGCTGGTGATGCTAAGTTATTGGGACCAGACCTGATACATGAAGCTATTGATGAGGTCCGATTTATTAGGCAGAGACTACTCACAGCTCAAAGAACAAAAAAGTCTTATGCGTATAAGAGGAGAAGGGACTTAGTGTTCCCAATTGGGGTTAGAGTGTTTCTACGAGTCTCCGATATGAAAAGTGTGATGCGATTCAAAAAAGGGCGGTAAGTTGAGCCCGGTGTTTATAGGACTGTACGAGATACTTGACCAGTGGGAGCTATGTTGTATCGTTTTGCCCCTCCCCATGAGTTGTCTCTTATTTATCCAGTATTTCATGTCTCTATGCTTAGAAAATGTATATCATGCTCATTTCAAGTGCTTGAAGCACCAACTATGCCGGTTGATGAGAAGTTTTCTTACGAGGAGGAGCCGATGGCTATTGTTGATAGGCAAGTAAAAAAGCTACGATCGAAAGAAATTGTGTTCTTGAAATTATTATGGAGAAATTATAAAGTTAAATAAGCTTTAACTACATGGGAAGTGGAAGATGCTATGTGAGTCAAGTATCCTCACTTATTTAAGTCTACAACTATGTACTTGGGTTAAATTCGGGAACCGAAGGTGTGAAGAATGTAATATACCGTTATTTAACTAAGGGTGCACTGGTCATTAAAAAAATTAAATTAAGAAAGATAAAAAAAAGAATAAAACAATATAAGAATGGGCTAAGCCCACCGGAAAGAGAAACGAGAAAAGGGGGAAACAAAAAACAAAAAAAAAGAAAAAGAAAAAGAAGGAAGATTTGGGGAAAACGAAATGCAACCTTGTTGCGGCTATAACAAAAGCTAATGCAGAAAAGAAAAAAAATGCAGAGGAGGAAACAAAGGAGGAGAAGAAGAAAAAATAGGTTGGAACCAAATTTTGAGAAATTTTAAATACGTATTGATTCTTACGGGTAATACTCGAACTTCTCATCTGAGTTCTTTTCTTTGGTAAATTTCTTTATCTCGTTTATATATTGGAAGGATTTCACAAGGTATAGAAAATTAGACAACAATAGACATATTTCGGACAATGATACTAATTAAGCTTGGACTTATTCCCATGTTTATGAAAAAAATATTTTCTTGCAGTACCATGAATAAACCATATGATAACATTTTTATTAGAATATTATGTATTGGTTTAAGTTTCATCTAGCATGAGTCAATATAATTTGGCGAGTTGAAAAACTAAATGTGAAATCTCAAGGATTGAGTATTCTAAATTAGTTATAAATTAGCCTAAAGAAGGCAATTAACATGAGGTCGATGTGATGTGATTACAAATCGAAAGAAGTCATATGGATTGCTCGACATGGCGAGTTTGATATTTCGACACGAGTACTGTGAGTAGTAATCTAACCACAATTTATGTTTTCATAACCTGCATGGTTTATACGTTATTTTGAAAATAAAATATGTTACCGAATGTTTGAAATTGCATGTGGGACAAGTCCTTTACATGATATGGTACTGAACAGTTTACTGGAGATGTTTACCGCTATTTAAAATGTTCTCACTGTTACTAGACATGTTTTACTGTTACTTGAGATATGGTTATCATTATCGAAATGAGTTTACATGATGTGATAAGAATTGATATGTCCTTTATTATTTTGAAAATGCTTTCTTATGAATATTTACTGGTTACAAGAAAAAGTATAAATGGGAGGATACTTTGAAGGATCCCGTAGCTAACGGCGGGTTCATTAGACCTGATGCACCTTGTATTTACAGATTACCGATTACAGTTATAGCCCTTGCTAGTGGGAAGGTAGAACTAGCATACATTTACAATTTTCCCTGTAGGGACCTACGGTTATATTTGACTCCTTTTACGAAGGGGTCCACATAATACATATTACATGATCCTTTCTTGAAAACCTCCCAAACATAAAGATTTGCTATGAGACAGTGTCTACCGTATTTATTATCGATTTGTTAAATTTATTTCTATCGCATGAAGTACATGAATAGACTGATTTTATTTACCATTTTTGAGAGGGCATTTTATTTTTATGATAGAATTTGATTATTATTCAACATGCATGTTTTCTGACTTGTCCTCAATTAAAAATGGTTGTGGTTAAGTGTTATTACTCACTGAGCTAGCGACTCACTCCCCGATATTTTACAGAGGCAGCAATTGACACGAGCGTGAATTTTGTTAATTAGAGTACACGATTTGATAGTTCCTGGTCAGCTCCGCACTTGTTCGCGTGGGCAAAGAGTTTATTTATGTTTATCATCTTTTCTTTTGAACTCTTAGAGTCGCTCCATGGTCATTTTTATTAGTGTCGTGAGTATTCTTCGTTATTATAGAATTATGGTGAGTATTGCACTTTCTTATCGAATTTGGAGATAAATTAGGATTTCTGGTTGTTAGTGGGTTATTATTAATGGTGGAGAGTTGTTTTGGTTAATTGATAAGTTGTTGGTTGGTTTGTTTGATATAAGGATGGTTGGTTGTTGATTTTGAGATAGGAAATTATTTTTAGATAGTCTTAAAACAGGAAAAACTCTATCCGATTTTCTATAAAATACCGATGGGGCTTACTTGGGGGCACTTGCTCCTAAGTGCCGGTCATAATCCAAATTGGATCATGACACTACAGGAAATGTAGTCTCAGTCACACACACATGATTGGCCTTTGTGTTTAAGAACCAAGACATATCTAATGTGCTATATATACCTGAGTTTAAGTTCAATCTTGTCTCAGTGTCCAAACTCACCAAAGAACTGAAATGTCAGGTAATGTTCTTTTCTAACTTCTGCATCTTCTTGGACCTCTTTAATGGACAGGTGAAAGGGATTGGTAGAGAGAAACATGGTCTATATGTGTTACAGGAGAGGCAGAAGAAGGGATCAAATCAAGGTTCAAGTCAACAAGTAACTACTAGCACTAGTACATGCTATTTGAATAAGACTAGCCATGCTCACATGTCTGTTGTTTCTGATTCTAGTAGCCTATGGCACAAGAGGCTAGTTCATGCACCACTAGAAATAATAAGGAAACATGAAGCACTAAATATCTAAAGGCCGATGCACATCAATATTGTATTGTTTGACCCCTTGCAAAACAAATAAAGTTACCCTTTCAGCTAAGCTCTATTGCGTCTAAATTACTTTTGATTTGCTTCATTGTGACATCTGGGGCTCTTACAAATTTTTCACCTATGATGGCAAGAGGTACTTGTCACTTTTGTAGATGAATATACCAGGTTTACCTGGATATTCCTGATTTAGTCTAAATCTAACACTATAGTTGTTCTTAAATAATTCCTTGCCAAAGTACACAACATTTTTTCTACTTCTGTTAAAACACTTAGAAACAGATAATGGCTGTGAGTTTTTTAGCACAGAGTTCAAGGGACTCCTCTCTACTCTTGGTATTGAACACCAAAGAACTTGTGTGTACACTCCACAACAGAATGGAGTGGCTGAAAGAAGACACAAAATTATCCTTGAAATAACTAGAGGATTAAGGTTTCAGGTAAGCATCCCATTAAGGTTCTAGGGTGATTGTGTCACCACTGCTGTTTATTTACTTAACAAGTTACCCTCTAGAGTAATTGGTTTCAAATCATCATTTGAGATGCTTTATTTGCATGCTCCTCTCTCAGTCATCTGAAGGTCATAGGTTGTCTCTGCTATGCAGCTATTCCAAAATGTACTGACAAAATTGCCTTAAGTGCCATTCCTGGAGTTCTCATGGAGTATGCACCTTCTCAGAAAGGGTATAAGTTGTATGATATCCAGTCCAAGACACTCTTTGTGAGCAGAAATGTGGTGTTTCAAGAGGCCATCTTTCCATTCAAGCAACTGAAGTCTGCAGGCAATCCTATGCTCCCAGTACTAGATTTGTTGTCACCTATGGAATCTAATGACACTATGAATCATCCAGCTGCTTACTCACCTAGTACTTCTAATAGCTTAACTCAGGGGGAGATCAACTCACCTCCTTCCTATACTACAGTTCATGAGGAGGCATCTCCTACTAAGTCAATCCAACTCTTCCTAATGCAGCTCATAACTCACCACCACTCAATTTTGATACACCTCCAGAGCTCAGGAGATCTGGTAGACCAAGCAGACCTCTTGTGTGGTTGAAAGATTCTGTTACTAAACCAACAACTCACATATGCCCATATTCTATTTCATCATATGTAACCTACTCCAAATTGACAACACCTTATCAGCACCTACTGGCACTTCAGCCATTCCTGAACCTAAGTCCTTCAAAGAAGTTGTCTTAGATCCCAATTGGGTACAGGACATGAAGCAGGAAGTAGCAACTCTAGAAGATAACACCTGGACCATTGTAGACCTGCCTCAAGGCAAGTTTCCTATTAGGTGCAAGTGAATTTTTAAGGTCAAGTACAGGGCGCCAGGTGAGATTGAAAGGTATAAGGCCAGGTTGGTGGCCAAAGGGTACATCCATAAATAAGGGCTTGACTATACTAAGACCTCAAATATGGTCACTGTGAGGTGTGTTATAGCTCTATGTGCCTCTCAGAACTGGCAGATTTACCAAATGGATGTACACAATGCATTCCAAAATTGGGATCTTCTTGAGGGAGTGTATATGCATATTCCTAAAGGCTTTTTCAGACATGGGGAGATTCAGAAGGTCTGCAAACTCCAAAAGTCACTGTATGGCCTTAAACAAGCCCCAAGACAACGGAATATGAAGTTAACAAAAGCTCTAGTGAAGATGGGATTCCAACAGAGTCACTTTGACTATTCTTTCTTCACCAGAAAAGCAAAGTGTGACATAGTTGTAATCTTAGTCTTTGTAGATGATTTGATCATCAAAGGTACCAATCCTAGTCAATTGAACCAAACAAGAGATGATCTACAGACTAGGTTCAAAATGAAGGATCTTGGGAAGCTGAAGTTCTTTCTAGGCATTGAATTTTCCAGGTCCAAAGAAGGCCTACTGGCACTCCTCTTGAAATGAACTAAAAACTAACATCAAAAGACTATGACATCTGGATGAAAACTAATGCAGCAGATGAGGTGTTGAAAGATCCTAGCAGCTATCAAAGATTGGTAGGGAGGTTGTTGTACCTCACCATGACCATACATGATCTTGCCTTTGCAGTGCAGGTCCTTAGCCAATTTATGCACTGTCCAAGGGTATCACATATGGAAGCAGCCCTTAGGGTGGTAAGATATATCAAGGCTGAGCCTGGGTTGGGTCTCCTGATGCCTGCTAATAGCACAAGTAAACTTAGAGCTTATATTGACTCAGACTGGGAGCTTGCTTGCAAACTAGAAGATCATTCACTGGCTATTTAGTAAAGTCTGGGGATGCATTGATATCATGGAAATCCAAGAAACAAGAGACAATTCTAGAAGCTCAGCAGAAGCATAATTCAAAAGCATAGTTGCATGTGCTGCTGAAGTAACTTGACTAATTGGACTCTTTGGAGAGCTTAGAGTGAAGATTGAACTACCTGTTAAGCTAATATTGTGATAGTAAGATCGCAATTCAGATTACAGCCAATCCAATCTTTCACGAAAGAACTAAACATATAGACATAGACTGCCACTTTGTGAAGGAAAGAATATTACAAGGAGTAATGAAGACTGAACAAATATCTACAAAAGAGCAATTAGTTGATGTCCTAACTAAGAGCTTGGGCAAGCTACACTATCCACTGAGAAGTTTAGGAGTGAAGAACATGTTCAAGCCATCAACTTGAGGGGGAGTGTTGAAGATGAGTTAGTTGGAAAGCAAGTTGTGGTTGTAGGATACACCGAATGTTAAATCCTTATAATCTATGTAGGTGGGCGGTTAGAGTAGTTAGACATTAGTAAGTAGCGTCTATAAATACATTATAATTGTAATAGTTAGATACAATTGAATGCAGAAGATGAAATTCAGTTTCAAAAATCCTCTCGCTAACGCTCACAACATCTTCTTCCTTAATTCACTCTCAAACTAAAGTTTCCATCCATGGAATTTAACAGTTAGATCTGTCAAAACTTTAAAAAAAAAAAAAAAAAGAAGAAGAAGAAGAAGAAACTGTAGGACACTCTATGTGTACACGTTATTCCTTGAGGGAAACAATTTACCCACACGGGGTGTTTATACTTAATCATATCAAGTTATCATAATTAAATAATTTAATGAGATATAACATATAACTCTTCATAGCATATTCAATATGGTAACCCGAAAAATATAGTAATAACCTCTTATATATAATCGGTCAAATTGGATTGTCAGTCATAAAAAAATAAAATTCAACGTCGTTTTATCTAATTTACATTCTTATATTTAAGTCGTTTCTCAGCTTCTTGCATATGCACCCACATTGATAGCTATGCAGTTTTATTTCGAAATTATTTTAACGATGTGAACCTTTGACAAAAAAGTTTAAAATAAATAATTTTCCTTCAAATTATAACATAGTTCTCTACTAATTAATGTCCCTTTTCCTGTCGTATGTACCTTAGATTCCTCAACGTTTTGTAGTATCCTCTTATGTTTCTATGTATTTGGCAAGATGTTCTTGTTAATTATCTTGTGCTTTTTGACAAGCATTTGACAATTGTATTTTACTTATATATATGCAGGCATGTATATGGCACATTAGAAACTGATATATGGTATTCCCAATACAATATAAGAGATAATAATATTATTGTTAGGGATGCGCTGACTTTTGAATAAGTAATTCTTCAAAATAGGATGGTTCATCACCCTTTAGTTTGGACGTTTATTTTTTCCAGAGACAAACCTATGTACAGAGAATGAGTGTCACCAGAACCGATAACCTTGGCAAAAATTCTAGACAATTATGTGCATATGTTGAAAAGTTGAAAAGTTTGATAGGACACTAGTTGAGCTGTCAGACTACCGGAAATCAGAAAAGACTAATATATTTGATCATAGGGTATGAAGCAAGCAAGATGCTTGCATTAAAGAGTGTGACCGGGGGCGAAGCTATTTTATCCATACAACCCTTCGTCGATAAATTGTATTTTTTATATAAATAAAATATTAGCTTTTAGAGGTGTATAACATATACTGAACACTTTTTATCGGGGAATTTTTTATTTCTTTTAAATTTGAATACCCTTGCAAAAATTCCTGGCTTCGCCACTGAGTGTGACATTAAACCTAACTATTGAAAATTGTGATTTTGATTTTTCATAAGAGTTTAGGTACTATATATTGACAGTGAAAAAAAAAACAGTTCGTTTCAAATTAACCATCTTGCACTTTGCACTTGCTAGTTTGTCATGATCTCGTAGTTATTTCTTTCTTGCATATGAACCCACATGGACAGCTATGGAAATCTACTTTATTTTGACCTTTCAATATTAACACCAAATTTTAACGTTGTGAGCCTTTGACCAGAAGTTGGAAAATAACGAGTTGTCTTCCAAAGTGATGTCTTTGTCCTCTACTTACTTCCCTTCGACGTTTTTATTGATGTTGCTTTGTGTTTGGCAAGATGTTCTTCTTCTTGGTTAGTTATTTACCGTTGTTAAATAATTTAATGAAGTGAGAATAAATATTAAATCATTGTTAAATGAAAAAACTATATGTATGCAAACGCACATGGCACGTTAAGTGTTTAACATATAGTGCAAATAAGTTTTTACTGTTAACAATCCTATTTATTTGTGTAGGTAGGGGATATGCTGACTTTTGAATCAGTTCTACCATTTTAATTTCTTACAACTCCAAAACCAAAAAAGATAACCATTTTATTAAGTAATAGGGATGGAACTCAAGGATTGTTGTGTTAAGATAATAAGAAGTAAGAAAATCTCATTGGACCAAGAAGCTTTTGTTGATACTGCTAAACATATATGCCTTTTGACTTTATATTAATTACATTTCACAATATTATAATCAGAGACATTGCCGTTGCTTTGTCAATCCGGAAACAAAGTGCAAAATCTAATCGATTTGCCTTCAACTTGGTTCTAAATTCTAATTATTGTGCATTATCCATTACTACCAATCCTGATCAAAGTAACAATAAGGCAAATTAAAGCTCATGAGAATTGAGAAGCACTACAAAATAAGATAAAACTAATTGCTACACTATTTCGTTCGGAAAAATAATTCGATCAAATATCCTATTATTTGTTGAAGTTTGATTGTGTTACTGACTATTATTTGACTAGCTAAGTGTTCAATTAGTGCCTCCAAACAAAGCCTTTAGTCCTCTCATGGCCACCTCTTTCAAAATTTACTACTCCTATATTATTGTTTCTGGCTTTATCCAATGGCCAAAGAATTCATCATTTAACATAAGTTGTCAACTAGCTAAGTAACAAAGAAAGCAATTTTTTGTATTATGATACTCTCACTAATAATGCGAAGATACATCATTGTTTTTTTTTTAATTTTTAAGAAAACATCATTTATTTGCCTCAGAAAAGGACATCATTTTCCAAAGAAAACACCACATGACCCATTTTCAAATGATATTCCTTTTTTTTTTTTTTTTTTTGTCTTAATTATCATGAATACAACAACTTTAGGGTTAAAGACGGCTATATCTATGCAAGCAACACTTGTTTATTTACACCTTAGTCGTTGCTACCTAACAGGAAGCGATGACTTCGTGACGGATAATACAACTCTTTTTTTGCAAAAAAAAAGAAGATAAAATGTCTTTTGTATTTTAGTCGTCGTTAATAATTATGATTTTAAAAGAGACTTGAGCAACTTTTTATGTTCCCGCCGGCTTGCCCATGTTAATACTTAATACTGAAAAAAAAGATATAATTTTTCTTTGCGAGTTTTAGAGCTTTATCCATAAAAATCAAACTAATTAACCTTACATACACATTTACTTTTGTACCAATCAAATTAATCACCCTTCCTATCTATTGTGGCTTTTGTGGGTAACTGACTCTTTTTTCTCCTTTCTTTTTTGCTCTTTCTCCCTTTTTATTATGTTTTTCAGTCATAGTCTTTTATTTTATTTTCTTTTTTTTTACCATAATTTGATTCCATACTCAACTTTGGCTCCGTTATTTTTATTTTTTTGTTCATTTTTCTCTATTTCTTGTTCCTTTTTTAATTTCATTTAACTCTTTTTTTTTCTTTTTTTTTCCTACATAATCTAATTACATTCACTTTTTGTTCCCTTTCTTTATTCTTCTTCATTTTATACGGTAATAAAAGATAACTAATATGCTAAACATTCATTCACTATTTTTAAATAAAACTGATATAATATACCTTATCTCTTTTATCTCATTTTTTCTCTAAAAGCAATTATTAGAACAACTTATACATTATACATGTTTTTTCTTCTCTATTTTCATAACATTTTTTTCTTTTTTCCCCTTTTCTAATATCATTTTTATTATTTTTAAATTATTTTTTCTGTATTTCCTATTTTTCCTTATAATCTAGTTCTACACATCTTTTTTTGGCTCCTTTATTTTTGTTCTTTTTTCTCTCCTTTTTTTTTTTACTATATCAATAAAAAAATAATTGATATATTACATCTTCTTATTTTATTTATTTTTTCTTATAATAATTATCAGAAAATAACTTACTTTAGCACATAATATGCGAAAAATAACATATTAGTAGCATTTGAAGTGTATTGTTGTAACACACTATGATACTCACATAGTATAATATCATATACTGATAGGGTATCATAGAGGTCTGGTTCGTTCCTTCCATAAATACACTCAATTCTCTATGATACCGATATGGTCTATATCATATACTGACAGGATATAATGTGGCATTCCTTCCAAAATAACACTCAGTCTCGATGATACCAAAGTTACTTGCTGGTACTCTATGATACCCACATAATATATATTATATACTCACAAAATAGAATTCCGGTGAATTCCTTCAAAAAAGAGCCAGTCCTATGTGATGGCAAACTGATATACAAGTATACCATTTTGGTATACAAAAAAAAATTCCTCTACTTCGTTGCCTTAACCTAATTTCAACCCACATTTCACAGCTCTAGTGCAAAATCTCCACCAAAGTTGCTTAAAATTTAGCCACAGCCTCTATTCAACATTTCAAACTAAGTGTTTTGTTTAAGAAAAAATTCAAAAGAAGGCGTGAAACTCTATTGAAACATTCAAAAATATTCTAATGAAAAAAATACAAACCTGGTATATATCATATACTAACAGGGTATCATAGAGGATTAGTTCATTTTCTTAACAGAAAAAAATACTCATCAGTCCTCTATAATACCCACATGGTATATATTTTTTACTGACAAGACAGATTTATGGTTATTTCCTTCAAAAAAGAGCCTAGTCCTCGATCTATGATACCAATCTGATATACAAGTATACCATTTTGGTATACAATATAAATTCTTCTACTTCTTTACCTTAACTTAATTTCACAGATCTAGTACAAAATTTCCAGCAAATTAGCTTAAAATTTAGCTACAGTCTCCATTCAACATTTCAAACTAAGTATTTTTGTTTAATAAAAATTTTAAAAAAGGCGTGAAAACTCTATTGAAACATTGAAAAAAGCTTCCAATGAAAAAGATACCAACCTGATATATATCATATACTAATAGGGTATCATAAAGGAATTGTTCATTCCTTTAACAGAAAAAATTACTTGTTAGTCATCTATGATACCCACATGGTATATATCATTACTGACATGATATAGACATGGTTCATTCCTTCAAAAAAGAGTTTAGTCCTTTATGATACCAAACCGGTATACATGTATACTATTTTGGTATATAGTATAGATTCATCTTATTCGCTAATTCAACTTAATTTCAACCCAAATTTCACAACTCTAGTACAAAAATCCCCCAAATTGGCTCAACTTTAGACACAACCTCCATTCAACATTTAAAAGTAAATATTTTTGTTTAATAAAAATTTGAAAAAGGCATGAAAATTCCATTAAAAATTTAAAAAGATTCCAATTAAAAGTCTCAATAAATTTTAAAAGGAGCAAATTATAACGGTGTAATATTACACTATACTGTATATTATAAGAGTATAATGTTGGAATAAATTGTACAAATTAAAAATTATATACTAAAGTGGTATACATATATATCAATTTGTTATACAATACAAATCCATCATCTTCGCTAGTTCAATTTAATTGTGACCCATATTTCACGACTCTACTGCAAAGTTTCCATCAAATCGGCTCAAGCTTTTGCTACAACTTCTAATCAACAGTTCAAACAAAACCCAAGCGGAATCAACTCAAGACAACTACAAACTCAGCAAGCGTGCTACATGAGTTTTCAGCTTCAAGGTCCTTCAATTGTGCAATTGATTTTTTTCTAGTAATAAATCTTCAAAAATCTCCGGTATGAACTTTCTAAAGATACAATAAATAACTTTTTAAAATATCTACTTTGAATCAAACAACAAACATTAAAGTTGAAATTTCAATTCAAAAGCTTCAAACTCAACGATGGTGGGTCTTTAAAAATTCAATCCCAAGCACCTCAAATCAGCTCCAAATGAAACCAAATTTCAGTATGATTAATATCCTTTCTTTTACTATAGCATACCATCTTACTTAAAATCACATTCGGGCGACAAGTATAAATGCTTAAGCTCAGACCATTCCCTGTGAGAATCCACAAAAAAGATATATTTTCATCATATATGTTAAGACAATAGTGATTTCTCCATAATATCTATAATAGCTGTACTAAATAATGAGTTAAGCACATAAGTGAGAAATGGGGGAAGATGGTCATAGCAACAATGACATCATGATTTGTGAATGCAACGCCTTGGTAGAAGATAAGTGAAGGGGCGGGTAATTATTTATAACCGTATGAGTAGTTTTTGTAATTAGTTCGAGGGTAGATAATTAGTTTAGGTTTTATAGATATTTTTTGTAGATTTCCCTTTTACTTTTACAACACTATTAATAGTTTTTGTAATTAGTTCGAGGGTAGATAATTAGTTTAGGTTTTATAGATATTTTTTGTAGATTTCCCTTTTTCTTTTACAACACTATTAATAGAAGAATTAACCTACATAGTAGTTCACCCAGTTACTTAAACTAAAAATTATTGGCAGATATATAATATGTGTATAATCCATGTATAATATGTATATAATTATATATAATTAGTACTTATATGATCTATGTATACTAAATAGGAAAAATAAATAATAAATCTGATTGGCTATACGTGTAAGGTTCCTTACTACTATTACGGGCCCAACATGATGGAACAAAATCTGTTACGGGTTAAGTTCACAAATGACCTTGAAAGGAGCTGATCATGAACATTTAACCTTCGGGACAATTCACCAAACCAATGGGCAAAATTTGTTACACTTAAAGTTTTACCCAATGATCAGATGACTTGCCGCAAAGGTAAATTAAAGATCAGCCCTTATAGTGTCCTATTTTTACTATTTTTTTCTCGAAAAATTATACGGGCATTCTATTTGGTCGTCCTCATTTAACTTATACCTACTTTTTAAAAATGTTTTAATTTGTACCAACTTTTTAAACAACTTCAGGCACCTCCTCCTCCTTCTCCTTTCTTCTTCTTCTTCTTCTTCTTCTTCTTCTTCGGGTGACAGTGAATTTATATGGTGTTTGTGAACATATTTTAAGGTAGTTTATGATGTTTTACAGTTGCGAGCTGCTATGACACTTTATTTTTTGCGATTGCTTAGGATTTCTTCTTCTTCTTCTTCTTCTTCTTCTTCTTCTTCTTCTTCTTCTTCTCTTAATTGCAAAATGGGTTAATTAGACTTATTGTTGTTTCGACAAATTGATGATTGGGGTTTGTGTTCCTCCTCCTCCTCCTCCTCCTTTCTTCTTCTTCTTCGGGTGACAGTGAATTTATATGGTATTTGTGAACATATTTTAAGATAGTGTATGATGTTTTACAGTGGAGAGCTGTTATGACGCTTTATTTTTTGCGGTTGCTTAGGGTTTCTTTTTTTTCTTCCTTAATTGCAAAATGGGTTCATTAGATTTATTGTTGTTTTGGCAAATTGATGATTGAAGTTTGTTCCTAATGGTATTTGGAGGTTATGTTTCAAATTTGAGCTCATTTGGAGTAGATTAGGTATTAAATCGTATATTGAATTATTATAATTCAAAGAACAAATTTCTGTTTTTAGGCAATTTGCACTTATACTTCAGGCCTATTTGGCCTTAAGCGCATAAAAATGTTGGTTCCACTTCAGACCTCTTGGCCTTAAGTGCATCTGAAGTGCAAATTTTCACTTCAAACTTATTAGCCTTAAGTGCATGAAATCATTGGTTACACTTCAGACCTATTTGGCCTTAAATGCATCTGAAGTGCAAATTTTCACTTCAAATATTCACAAGTCACAACATAGGGAGAAATTCAAAAGTAGCCAGATTTACAAGTGATCATTCAAAAATAGTCACAATTTCAAAAGTAATCGAAATTTAGCCACTTTTCATGTAAAGATAAATCTGAATGAAAACACTGTTCAAAATCCAAAAAACGCTCCAGCATAATATACTGGAACTCCAGTACATTCCAGCATAAGCATATTGGAACTCCAGTATATTATACTGGAACTCCAGTATAATATGCTGGAAGTTCATATACAAGTGCACCGATCTCCAGTGTATTATGCTGGACCGATCCCTGTTGCAACAGAATAGTGACTATTTTGTAATGACTTTGCAAATGCTGGCTATTTTTAGATGACCAGTCCGAAAACTGGCTAGCTCATGCTATTTTTACCACAACATATACGCGGAAGCTACTGATAGCAAAACAATTCTTGTATTTCTAACCGAACGGAACAGAAACAGAAAGAGATTCCTTTGGCAGAAACAATGCAAAAGGAATACAAATGAGTTTTAGCATTAACAATATTAATTTCTTCGTTTTGCAAAAGCAAAAAGAAATTTAAGTATTGCAATTATTTGATCCAAAATTAGTTCAGACACATAAGTCGAAATGTCATCATAGTTCATGCAATTTTTAATACTCAACTCCAAGAGAACATAGCTTTGCAATAAATTTCCAAAATGTCAGTGAATTATCACTTTCTTCAATTGAAAATGATAAGGTGATTGCAGTTCCAAAATGTCAGTAAATTATCACTTTCTTCAATCAATCTATCTATCCATCCATCTAGTTTATCTATCTTGCAAGTTGGTGCATCTCCGGGCAACAATTAGGGCAAACGCTATAGCTTATCATTGATTATCACATAATGGCTACAGAAAAAGATTTGTTGTGCTTCCTATGAAATTCAGTAACCAAAATTGCAATATCAAAGCTAATATTTCCAGCTCCTTTTTACATTTGAGACCAACTTAAGGCATGAACAACAGAATAAGTTAAGAGCAATGGAGATAAAAACTATATCAGAAATCACCTAAAAGTGTTACAATATGTAGTAATTAAGGAGAAAATTGGGTGAATCATAATTTGGAATCTAAAGTGCTACTTCACTTCTTTCCTTAGTCACTTTCAAAGCTGGTTTTATAGCAGAAAAAATAAAAAAACATTGCACTCATTCGAAGGTTAATATACTACTAACCAGCTTGTTATGATTTGATTTTTATGTTTTTTAACAATTCCATTTTTATTAACACATAAAATCGTATAAAAGAAATTCACCCAAGTAAGAGAGTAGCCACTTTCATAAGTTTGAGCATAACTCACGTCAACTATTTAAAGAGTTTTCCTTGAATATATTGATTGACTAATGACAAATGGGTTTTATCCTTCAATAATTCTCTTAGCAGCATCAACTAATGTTGCACGAATACTTTTTTTCCCCGATATGATTCTGGTGTGGGCTTATCAAAACCTACATATAGTTTCCATAATATTAGAACGAAGATAACTTCAACGTTCAGACTTCAGAAGTTCCATCATTTATCCATGCTTATGATTCATGACAACCATAAACGCCTAGTTGATCTTGGAAAAAAAATCATAATTAGTCACCTATCGAGAAGGAGATTCATTAATTAGTCAGACAATTTAACAAACTCCTCAATCAAAATAAGAAAGCATGTTGCCCAATGTGCTCAGTTGATATTCTTGTCTCCAAAAATCTCACTTATCATTTGTAAAAGGCACTCTTGATAAAAGAAATTGGAATCTAATATCTAAAGGATTCATAGTGGAACTACAATTACGTGCAGAGGTTAGCTACAATTATTTATTTATTTATTTATTTTGATAACAATAATGTCCGGGCTAGTTTGCACGCACCTCGACTACTTCCACTGCTGGGTACCTGCTACCTTCCACCAACACAGACACCGATGACTCTGTCCGTCAAGGCTTAGACAAATGAGAAGAAATAACCTAATGTGTTTGTCTCCACTAGAATTTAAACCTGAGATCTCATGATTCTCTACCCACTTTATTGACCACTAGGCTACACCTTTGAATGCTTTTCGCAGTAACACTGAATTATCTGCAAAGGTTAGCTACAATTATAACATGTTTATACGAATACTAAAGTAAAAACCGTCTATACAACACCAAAAGCTCCAGATTATGGCATACCATTTGCTGGAGATGTAAAGATCTATGTTTCTATCCCTCTTTGTTCTGCATCTTTGATAAGTAGGAATTTTGACCTCTTATTTGCTCCCTTTTACTTGTATTTTAGGTCAAAAATGCTTAAAGGTATTCTCGGAAACTAATGAAATGTGCTTGCTTACAGGAATGTTGCAATATGAGCCAAAGGAATCAAAATCAACTCATAAAAGAGTCAAAAGTTGAGCAAGAACCAAAGCATAGAAGAGAGGCCTACTGTGCAGATCACATGATTTTGTATGCAGCCGCAAAAGAAAGTTCAAAGACTTGAATTTGTGCAAATTAAGAAGTGTGGACCGCACAAATATTCTGCGGCCGCAAAATTCATTGTGCGGCCACATTCAATATTATGCGGTCCGCAAGAAATGAGAATCAAAGAGTTGGCATTTGGGCAGAACGAAGGAGTGCGGACCGCACCAAAATTGTGCGGCCGCAGGATGTCAAGTGCAATCGCACACACAATTGTACGGTCCGCAGGAATGGAGATTCAGAGAGTTGTTTCAAGCCCATGGTCAAGGAAGTGCGGACCACATCACTTTTATGCGGCCACATAATCACGAGCGCTTCCGCACTCAGAATTGTGCGGTCCGCAAAAGTCCAGCCAAAGCCAAAACTCAAAGTCAAGAATGCAGACCGTACCACAATTATGCGGCCACAAAAGAAAGTGTTCGACCGCAGTCAGAATATGCAGCCGTACACCTCCTCAGGGGCATTTTTGTCAGATATTTTCAGCTTAGTATAAATAGAACATTTTATCATTTTTAGGTTAAGTTATGTTTTAGGAGAGCACCTGTGGCGATTTTCTTTATTACTTTTGGCAAATTTGTACTAGAATTCATCTCTAAACTCTAGATTTTCATCCCATAATCTAATATTATGAATTTTATCTTCAATTCTTCTTTATTTTCTGCTATTTTCATGAGTAGCTAAACCCATAGTAGGGTTGTCACCTAACCCTAGTGTGGGTATTTAATGGGTGTTTGATTTAGGGCTTGTTAGTGATTGGGTTAGTGATATTTAGCCTATTTCTTGCTAGAACTAAATAATTAATGGTTGCAAACATTGATTCATGCCTAAATGACTTAGTCTCTACTTGAAAAAGTGAGACTAAGTCTAGAAAAACTAGGATAACAAGGAATTGGGGTGAACTCAAGAAATTGATAGCCCCAATTAAATGGTTAAACCTAGAGATAGTAATATCCGACTTGAGATAATATCATTTGATTTGTACAAATACCCATTTGGATTTGAGAAAGCCAAATTGGGCAAAATCACTCAAACTACCGAGAGGTATATAGTGAGTACCCGTGTGTGATAGCTATATTACAACCCCAACTAATCAAGCTTGCCCTGGAAATTACAACCCGTTAGATAACCTCCTATGTAGAAGTCACGACCCTAGCCCCTTTAAACATTTGAAAAACCCAAAACAAAAATATTGTTCTTAGTTTTGTTAATTGCAATCAATAGAGTAAATATAAAAGTAGAATACCAACCAAAGTTTATGGAAGTACAATTAGAGCCAAAACCTGCATCTCACTTAGATATAAACCTAATTCCAATTATTAACTCCCGGTGGATTCGATCCCGACCTTAATTGGGTTATTATTGCATCGACCACCTCTCTACTCAATAGTAGTGTGGGTTTGGACCCGATAAATCGATACAGAGACATACCAATTGGAGTTCTGTAAGTTGTTCTATAGGCCCAAAGAGCATCGTCAAGTTTCTTCGACCAATCAGTCCGGTTTGCATTGATAGTCTTTGATAGAATAGTCTTGATATCCTGATTGGAGACTCCAGCCTGTCCACTTGCTTGGGGGTGATAGGGGGTCGATACTTTGTGAGTGACACATACTTGGAGAGTAAAGTGTCGAAGGCTTTGTTGCCAAAAATGTGATCCTCCATCACTAATGATGTCCTTTGGGGTACCAAACCTTGTGAATATGTTATTTTTCAAGAAAGCTACCACGTTCCGTGCTTCATTGTTGGGCAAAACCACAACTTCAACCCGTAATCCACAACAACCAGAATATAGGTGTTCCCACATGAGCTCACAAATGGACCCATAAAATCGATGCCCCACACATCGAAAATGTCAATCTCTAGGATGGTGGTGAGAGGCATCTCATTTTTCTTGGAGATCCCACCGGCCCTTTGGCAATCATCACAACGCTTAAAGAGCTTGCTAGTATCCTTGTAAAGGGTAGGCCAATAGAATCCACAATGTAGGACCTGTGTAGCACTTATCGCTCCACCATGGTGACCACCATATGACGAAGAATGACAAGCTTCAAAAATACCCAATTGTTCTTCTTCTGGTACACATCTCCGGATAACACCATCAGTGCAAATTTTGAAGAGATATGGATCATCCCAATAGTAGTGCAGTCCCATTTGAGCTTCTTCCTTTGGTTTGAAGAGAACTCATTCGGAACAATGCCTCTCACATAATAGTTGGCCACATCGACAAACTTAGGCATCCCGGTCATAGACATGGAAAGGAGTTGTTCGTCCGGAAATGAATCATTAATCTCAAGGCCATCATGGGGCCTCCCCTCCTCCAATCGGGACAAGTGGTCCGCCACTTGATTCTCACTCCCCTTGCGGTTTTGGATTTCAAGATCAAATTCTAGTAGAAGAAGTACCCACCGCATCAATCTTGCCTTAGAGTCCTTTTTGCTCATCAAATAACGAAGTGCCGTGTGATCGGCGTGAACAATCACTTTGTTATCTATTAGGTACGGGCAGAAATTTTCCATAGCAAATACAATGTCTAAGAGTTCTTTCTCGGTCACCGTACTTGGGCCTCGTTCATGGTCTTTTCCCCAATACCGCTCCAACAGCTACATCGCTATCATTGCGCATGAGCTCAAATGGTAAGCTCCAATTTGGCGCGGTAATAATAGGAGTGGTAGTCAACCTATACTTGAGTAGTTCAAATGCCTTCATACAATCATCATTGAAAACAAATTTGGCATCTTTCTCCAATAGCTTGCACAATGTGTTCACCACCTTAGAGAAATCCTTGATGAACCGGCGATAAAACCCCGCATGACCTAGAAAGATCCTCACTCCCTTGACGAAAGTAGGGGAGGGAGTTCAGATATCACTTCAATTTTTGCTTTATCCACTTCAATACCATTCTTGGAAATCTTGTGGCCGAGGACAATGCCCTCCCCGATCATAAAGTGATACTTCTCCCAATTAAGCACCAAATTAGTTTCTTCACAATGTGCCAATACCTTATCTAGGTTGTCCAAGAACTCTTCAAAAGAATCCCCCACAATAGAGAAATCATCCATGAATACCTCGAGAAAGTCCTCCACCATATCAATGAAGATTGTCGTCATACATCGCTGAAAAGTTACCGGTGCATTGCATAACCCGAATGGCATCCGCAAGAATGCGAAAGTGCCATACGGACAAGTGAATGTGGTATTATCTTGGTCTTTAGGTGCAATAAGAATCTGGTTATATCATAATACCCATCCATGAAGCAATAATAAGCACGTCCGGCTAACTTATCCAACATCTGATCAAGAAATGGAAGCAGAAAATGATCTTTCCGAGTAACTTTGTTGAGCTTCCTATAATCCATGCACACTCTCCAACCGGTGACAGTTCTTGTGGGAATCAATTCATTTTTGTCATTTGTAATCACAGTCATGCCCCTTTCTTTGGGACACATTGCATCGACGAGGTCCATGAACTATCGAAAATGGGGTAGACAACCTCAGCATCCAACCACTTGATGATCTCTTTCTTGACTACCTCTTGCATGGCGTCATTCAGTCTTCTTTGATGTTCCAAGGAGGGTTTGGCATCCTTCTCCAATATGATTTTGTGCATGAACAAGGCGGGGCTTATACCTCGAATATCCGCCAATGTCCAACCTAATGCTTTCTTCCTCCTTTGGAGAACTGCAAGGGTGGAATATACCTGCACGTTAGTTAAGCACGAGGAAAGAATAACAAATAAAGTGGAACAAGGGCCTAGAAACTCATACCTGAGATGTGAAGGCAAGGGCTTTAACTCAAATGTGGGAGGCTGCTCGATTGAGGGCTTTATTGGTGGACTCTTCTGGTTTTCAAGGTCCAAGGAATGTTTTCGGGGCCCATAAGTATATGATCCAATTCCTTGCAAAGCATTGACACATTCTACAAAGACTTCCTTCTCATACTCATCATGATTCAATAACACAGCTTCCAAGGTGTTTTAAATATTTATCACATCACTTGTATCATCAACAATTACTTCGGTCACAAGATCCATAAATGAACACACTTCGTTGCTATTAGGTTGCCTCATTGATTTACAAACATGGAACACAACCTTTTCATCGCCCACCCGGAAGGTGAGCTCACCAGCTTCCACATCAACTAAGGCCTTAACTGTAGCTAGGAAAGGTCTCTCCAAAATGATTGGCACCTCATAGTCAACCTTACAGTCAAGTATTACAAAATCTGCGGGAAGAATGAACTTGTCGACCCGAACTAACACATCATCAATTATCCCCAAAGGCCTCTTTATTGTCTGGTCCTCCATTTGCAACCTCATGGATGTGGGTCTTGGTTGCCCAATACCCAATGTTTTGAACACAGAATAAGGCATCAAGTGAATGCTTTCCCCTAATCACACAAAGCTTTGGCGAAATCGGCACTCCCAATAGTGCACGGAATTGTAAAAGCAACAAGGTCGTCCAACTTTGGAGACATGGAGTGCACAATGGCACTCACTTGATGTGTTATTTTGATCATTTCACAATTCATTTATCTCTTCTTTGTTACCAAGTCCTTCATGAACTTGGAATATCCCGGCATTTGTTGTAAAGCTTCAACCAACGTCACATTTATGGACAAGCTTTTCATCATATCAACGAATTTATTGAATTGATTATCATTGTTTTTCTTTGAAATACTTTGAGAGTATGGAGGAGGAGGCCTTGGCAAGGGAGACTTGGCCTTGGGAACTATCGTATCCGGTATGTCTATTACATGTTCCCTACACGGGTTTACATAATCTTGTGTCTCCTCCAAATTTTCATCAATGTTTATCCTTACCTCATCATTTGCTTGAACATCATTGTTTGTCTCATCATCATCTTGCATCAACACATCATCATTCACATTCTTTCTTTGGGTTAAGGTACTAGCAACTCCTCCTCTCCCACTTCTTGTTGTCACGACCATAGAATTAATAATGCAAGGAAGGCACGAGAGAAACACCCACGAGACAGTACAGAGCAGAGAACCGGGCCTGACAGTTCTCAAAGAAGAGGCAAGTACGGAATGAATAAGGATCAAAAAGAAGGGAAATACACGAACCAGAAGTAAATAAGGAAGGGGAATCAGAGCAGTAATAAGGCATTTATAGATATAAATATGCTAGTTACGGTTATCTATGGTAATGGACAATCAATACAATTAATGCCCATAATGAATTCTAATTAATTATGATTGTACATTCATATATAAGGATACAAAATTTCATTTGTAAAGACAAGTTCCAAGTACTACTGAAATACATTCTATAATTCTCTGCTTTATCAAAGTTTTCAAACTTGATTTTAGGGATTGGTTATCGATTTATCCCTTATTTGTTTTTGATAATTCTCTCTATAATTTTTACTATTTTACAAATAGCTTGTCGTGGAAGTGACGTAAACCTGGTTATCAGTAACTCATTTTCTTCTAAATATAAGCTTTGTCTAAAAATATATTTTTTGGTTAAGCAAATTGATTCTGTTACCGGGAATCTGATAATCTTTTCACTTTCCAAATTCTTTTTTATGACAACCAACTATGTCAATTGTTAATGACAATAACCAACTGAACCCACAAAAGGGAGCAACTCCACCACTCCTCTCTCCGCAAGGATCTCCTCAACAGTACCGTGATGGGTCACCTGAAACATCTATATCACACGTGAATGATGAACAAGGGGACGAACAAACTGTCGAACAAGACGCTCTAAAGCAATTGATTGTGGAACACGTGAACAATGCTCTTCAAGCCTTTATTAGCGGATTGCCAAATACGCCACAAACTCTTACACCAGTCAATACCATAACCCAAGAAAACCCGTGCTCGGGGCTCGATAATTCTGGAAGTGGAGGAACTCCCAATGAATCTCGTGATGGAAGGTCAAGTATACCAAATAATTATTATTTACAAAGTTTGGTACTAACTTTGCAGAAACAGTTGAAAGAGAGAAAATGTTCGTATAAAGCAAATACCTGGTGTACCACCCGTGATTAAAGGGGTAGATATTTATAAATACTCACAACAGCCCTAGAAACCAAGTGCAACTCCTTTGTCGATTCCTAGAAAGTTTAAAATGCACAATATTTCAAAATATGATGGAACAACTGACCCTCAAGATCACGTAACTATGTTCATAACTAGCATGAAGCGAAATGATTTAACCAAGCAGGAAATTGAATTAGTTTTGGTTTAAAAAAATTGGTGAAACACTCACAAAAAGGGCATTAACGTGGTATTCTCTTTTACCTGAAAACTCTATTGATTCTTTTGCTGAGCTTGCAGATTCATTCATAAAAGCACATTCGGGAGCTCAGAAAGTTGAAAAGAGGTTGGAAGACATCTTTAGGGTAAAACAAAGAAAAAAAAATTACTCGGAGAGTTTGTGGATAGGTCCCAAGGGGAGAGGATGATGTTACCACGAGTACCTGACAACTGGGAAGCTATGGCCTTCATAAGCAATTTAAACGAGAAAATTTCAGAAGCCACGAGGAGGTTGAAGGAAAGTTTGTGAGAATTCCAACAACACCTTGGAACGATGTATACAACAAGTACTGTACAAAGCTTCGGATAGAACAAGATACGGGTACTCAGCCAAGGGTTGATGACAGAGCAGGATCGAGACCTTCAGAATCAGAAAAAAGGGCCAGGAAAAATAGGTACGAGTCTTGCATGGGACTTGCAGTGCGTGATTCTAGATCTAAACAAGAAAACATACTATCTTAATCAAGATCAAGAAAAAAATATACGAGTTCCTCGTCTAGATTCAGAGAGGAATGGGATACACGAAGCAGTGACTCTAATACACACGCGAGGATTGGAGATTACAATTTTAATGTCAGCACCTCTGAGTTAGTAGCTTTTCTAAGAGGTATGGGAGATAAAGTAAGGTGACCTAAAGAATGAGGTCAAACCCGAGCAAGAGGAATCCATATTTCTGGTGTGAATTGCACAACGATCATGGCCGTAGAACAGCAGATTGTAAGTTACTCTAGGGAGAAGTCGAGCATTTGTTGAAACAAGGTTATCTAACTGACTTGTTCAGCGAGAAAGGTTGACAGTCATATATGAAGAATAGGCAAGAACCCCTGAAACATCCGTCTCCAAAAGGAATAGTCAATGTAATACATATACAGCCGCAAAAAAGACGTCAAAAGTCACGGTCACTCATAGGAAGCGAGTTCGCCAAGTCTTGGATGGAGACAGTATAACATTTGATGATGAAAATACGGATGACTTGTTAATTTCTCATAATGATGCACTGGTAATATCTCTACTTGTACACGATACTAACGTTAAACGAGTTTTGATTGACCCAGGTAGCTCCGTAAATATCACTACTAAGAGTGGTGAATGAAATGCAAGCTAACGACAAGGTGATACCAAAGGCACGATCTTTGTTTGGATTTGATAATTCAAGCGTTATCACAAAAGGGGAAGTAGTGCTTAACACGTTTGCAGAGGGAGTTATCAAGGATACAAAGTTCCAGGTGATAAACGGAGACATAGATTATAATATGATTCTAGGAAGACCATGGATTCATGATATGGATGTTGTATCGTCCACATTGCATCAAATTATTAAATTTCCTTCACAATGAGGGATTCGACAAATCTGTGGAGATCAACAGGCTTCTAGAAATATTAATTCAGTGGTGGCTACAAGCACAGTGAACAATGTTGCAGACGAAAAATAGCAACTACAGAATTCAGTAGAGGATGTGGTTATACAGACCTCAACTGAAGGCATTCCAGGATAGATGGATGTTGATTCAAGACCCGATGTTATTCAAGAGCTAGAGAAAAATGAAAACATCAAGACAAATACTGAAGAGCTCAAAGCTACGTGGTTTTTAATCTCGTGAGCTGGGAATTTTTCACGTAAAATTTCTCTGTGTCATTTACTTACTGCAGTGTGCGTGTGTTCTGTGGGAACTAATAGAGAACCTGGTTCTATATATAGTTTGGTGGACCCTCGAATTCTATCAATTGGTATTAGAGCGGGTTCTTTCTATCAGGCTTACACCTAGAAAGGATCTTCATGGTTGCCCCACCAAACTTTGAAGAAGGTCAATCTACCTACAAGCCGCCAAGGTTCAATGGCCAATACTATGGATGATGGAAGACTAGGATGCACGACTTCATCATAGCTGAAGATTCCGAGCTCTGGTATGTCATATGTGATGGATCCTTCGTCCCCACAAAAATGAGTGGCGACCCGACTGTAACTGTTCCCAAAACAAAAAAGGAATTCAATGACGCTGACTGAAAATCCATAGAAAACAATTTTTTTGCAAAGAAAATTTTTGTTTGTGGCATTGGTCCTGATGAATATAACAGGATATTAGCATGTCAATCAGCTAAAGAAATCTGGGAAGCCCTCCAAATAGCTCATGATGGAACAACACATGTCAAGCAATCAAAGATTGAGATGCTTACAACTGAATATGAGCTCTTCAGGATGAAAGATGATGAATCCATCCAAGACATTCCTACTCGTTTCACCTCTATCATCAATGAGCTTCACTCTCTTGGAGAAATCATTCCAAGAAACAAACTTGTCAGGAAAATACTCAGTGTCCTGCCCAGCTCCTAGGAAAGCAAAGTGAACGCAATCACAGAGGCAAAGGACTTGCAGAAGCTGACCATAAATGAACTTGTTGGTAATCTGAAAACATATGAAATGAAGAATAAGAAGGACAATGAAAGAAGAGAGCCTAAAAGGGGGAAGAACTTGGTCCTCAAGATAGACAGTAATGATTCAAGTGGTGAGGATGCTGATATGGCTTACTTGACAAAAAGATTCCAGAAAATGGTTCACAGAAATGGAGGCATTCCATAAAGAAGTGATTCTAGCAAGCCAAAAAATTATGACCTATGTCATAATTGTGGCAAGCCAGGACACTTCATCAAGGACTATCCCCTCCTAAAGCAAGATCAATTCAATCACAACACAGACAAGAAGCCAAGAGGAACCTGGTTCCTGATAAAGGCTTCAAGAGGAATAATGTCGCTGAAAATGTTGTGAAGCAAGCTCTTACTGCATAGGGAGACTCCTTCAGCGAATCTGAAGAATATAATGATCAAGGTGACAGTTCCATGATGGAAATAGAAAGTGAAGCAACTGAGTATGATTCTATTTTTGCCTTGATGGCTCATTCTGATGAGGATGAAGATGACGACGACGATGATGAGGTAAACTTTATGGATGTTCAAGGAAATCTGAAGTCTTATTCTCCTAAAAAAACTCATATCTTTGGAAAATGTTTTAATAGATACATACCACAGTCTTATAAATGATAAAAATTCCTTAACTGTGGAACTAGGAGAAGCAGAACAACCGAGAGATGACCTAGTCATCGTTGTGGTAGATTTAAAAGAAATCATTGAAAGTATGAAGAAAGTAAAGGATATCCTAACTGAAAAAATTGTAAACGTAGAACATGAAAGAGATGATCTCGTGGTTGTTGTAGTCGATTTAAAAGAAACTATTGAATGTGTTAAGAAAGAAAAAGAAGTTTTAACTAAAAAGATTTCTAGATTAGAACTTGAGAGAGATGATCTAGTGGTAGTGGTGGTCGACTTAAAGGAAACCATTGAGAATGTTGAAAAGGAAAAAAGGTGTCTTAATCAAAAAGGTTGTAAACACAGAGCTTGAGAGAGATTACCTACTAGCAGTAGTAGTGGATCTGAATTATATAATTGAGGAACTGAAAGGAGAAGGTAGGCTTGAGATTCTTCACAAGGGAAAGGAAGTTGCTGATGAAACACATCTTAGGCTTGAAGATGAGATGAAAACAGTGAAGTCAAGTGTGTGTGCCGAACTTGAAAAGAACAAACCACTTTAGGAAGAACTAGGAAGAGTCAAGAGTGATCTTGAAAAATCACTCAAATGGACCTGGTCCTCTGATGCTATCACTACCATGTACATAAATAATGGGGGAAACAGGCAGGGAATCGGGTTCCAAAGGGAAAAGACTCCCTACAACCCTCATAGCAAGTATGTTACTGTAGGATTCAGTCTCAACAGAAAAACAAAGTTTCTTCCAAGAAAGTAACTACTACTAAAGAACTCGGTCCCTCATATAAAAACGCATGATGCCTTCTTGGACAAAAAGAACTCTCATTCACCTTTTCCTTGTGCAGGGAGCAGTGAAGGGGAGCAACCAACAATACTACATGGATAGTGGCTGCTCAAAGCACAAGACAGGAAACACAATCGATTTTCTTTCACTGAAGACCCTTCAAGGAGGGAGTGTATCCTTTGGAAATGGCAAAAAGGGATACATTGTGACTGGAGAAGTAATGTTAGTGGCAAGGAGATACAAAAACATCTATGTTGCTGCTTTTGAGTCCCTGCAGAGTGGTGATCTCAGTTGTCTAAGTGTTGTTCATGATAATGCTGAGTTATGGCACAGAAGGCTGGGGCATGCAATCTTTTCATTGCTGAACAAACTGTTCCAGAATGACCTGGTTCGTGGTCTGCCCAAGTCAATCTTCAAGGATCACAAGGTGCGTGATGCGTGTGTAAAAGGAAAGCATGTCAGATCCTCGTTCAAACCCAAAAAGGAAGTTAGTACCTCAAGGCCACTTGATCTTCTTCAAATAGATCTATGTGGATCTATGAGGGTGCCAAGCAGAAGAGGAAAAAATATATCTTTGTCATAGTGGACGACTATTTCTCAGAACCAAGGATGAAACCTTTCAAGTATTTGTCGCATTTTTCAAGAAGATCCAGGTGAAGATGGGAAATAATGTAGCTTGCATCAGATCTGACCATGGGACACAATTTGATAATACCAAATTCGATGAATTCTGTGTTGAAAATAGCATTACTCATAATTTCTCAGCTCCAAGAACACCATAACAAAATGGTGTTGTGGAAAGGAAGAACAGGACTCTTGAAGACATGGCAAGAACAATGCTAATTGACAGTGGCATTGCAAAAAATTTCTGGGCAAAAACAGTCAACACTGCATGCGACTTGATAAATAGGTTCATGATCAGGTCCCTTCTGAGAAAAACACCATATGAGCTATTGAACGGAAGAAAGCCCAAGCTGACCCATTTGAGGACCTTTGGCTGTAAAAAATTTATTCTCAACTATGGCAAGGAAGCACTTGGAAAATTTGATGCCAAAAGTGATGAAGGAATCTTTCTGGGATACTCGTCCCAAAGCAAAGCTTACAAAGTATACAGTAAAAGAACTCAATGTGTTGAGGAAAGTATACATGTGATCTTTGACGAATCTCACTACTCATGTGAGAAGGACAGACATGATGATCAAGATGGAGAACCTTTATATATTCCAGGTGAAGTCATTGACATTGAAAATGGAAAGGCAGACATGACGAGTCATGTCAAGGAATCCAGTGAAGATGATATAACTATATCTCCAACTATTGGAGAAGAACCTGGTCCCACAATCATAACAACTGAAGTTGAGAACAGAATTGTTGATGCAGTCCAAGGTACTCCACATGATAAAATGAGAAGCATACAAGAACTACAGTCAGACATACCTGGATCTTCTATCAATGAGATTCAGGTACCAAATTGGAATCACAAAAGTTCACACCTTCTTGACAACATAATCACTCCTCTCGATTCAGAAATTCAAACCAGATCAAAGGCTAGAAACTCACTTGCCTTATCAGCCTTTCTTTCTCAAATAGAGCCCAAATATATCAAAGAAGCATTAAAAGATGGAGACTGGATTACAACCATGCAAGAGGAGCTCCATCGATTTGAGATAAACAAGGTATGTCACCTAGTTCCTCGACCTGTAGATCGGACTGTTATAAGAAGCAGTTGGGTGTTCAGGAACAAACTTGATGAGTTTGGAAACACCACAAGAAACAAGGAAAGTCTTGTAGTTCAAGGCTACAATCAGGAAGAAGATATTGACTATGATGAAACGTTTGCTCCAGTCGCTCGAATGGAGGCTATCATAATTCTTATTGCCTTTGCATCACATATGGAATTCACATTGTTCCAAATGGATGTCAAAAGTGCATTTCTGAAAAGATTTTTAAAAAAATAAGTTTTCGTCAAGCATCCTCCTGGATTTGAGAATCATGAGCATATTAAGCACGTTTTCAAACTCGACAAGGCTTTGTATGAACTAAAGCGGGATCTCCGTGCTTAGTAAGAAAGGTTGTCAAAATTCCTTATAGAAAATGGCTTTACAAAATGGAAAATCAACAACACTCTTTTTCTGAAGAAACGAGGGAGGAACCTACTCATTGTGCAAGTCTATGTTGATGATATCATCTTTGGAGCAACACTCGACTCTCTATGTGGAGAATTTGAAAAACTCACGGGGAGTGAGTTTGAGATGAGCATAATGGGAAAATTAAATTTCTTTCTGGGCCTACAAGTGAAGCAATCTCAAAAGGGAACATTGATAAGTCAGCAGAAGTACATCAAAGAGCTGCTGAAGAGATTCGACATAGAAGCATCAAAAGTCATTGACACTCGTATTGCCACAGCTACTCGTCTAGACATGGATGAACCTGGTTCCCCTGTGAATCAGACCATGTATAGAGGCATCATAGGGTCACTCATGTATCTCACTGCAAGTAGACGAAAAATTGTTTTGAGTGTGGGTCTTTGTGCTAGGTTTCAATCTAATCCAAAGGAATCTCATATGAAGGCTGCCAAGAGAATCATGAGATATCTCAAAGGAACACAAGACCTGGTTCTCTACTACCCCTCCAGAGAAAACTTTGACCTAGTTGGGTATGTTGATTATGCAGGATATCTGGTGGACAGAAAGCACTTCTAGAATGGCACATTTTCTGGGTTCTTGTCTAATTTCAGGGGGTACAAGCAAACAAAACTCAGTGGCACTCTCAACCGCAGAAGCGGAATATGTGGCAGCTGCCTCTTACTGTGCTCAACTACTATGGATTAAACAACAGTTAGAAGACTTTGGAGTGTTCTCTGACTGTGTGCCCCTACTGTGTGACAATACCAGTGCACTCAACATGGCCAAGAATCCAGTCCAACATAAGAGAACTAAGCACATTGATGTGCGTCACCACTTCAACAGAGAAAATGTTGAAAAATGACTCATCTCTATGAAATTTTGCAGCACAGAGATCAGATTACAAACGTACTCACCAAAGCCCTGAGCAGAGAGAATTTTGAGAGAAATCGCCTGGCACTAGGGTTGATAAAACCCAACTGAGAACCTTGTCCCTTGATGATTGGCTACGAAATAAATGTACACGTAAAATTAGCTAAAAAGTGTTTTTGTAAAAGTCTAACCCATCTCTATACCGTTACAGGTAGACACGCATGATGATTACAGAGAAAATAAGCAACTAATGCTTTGCACAATTGGTCAAATGGGTGATGCTTACACTTGTAAAATTCGTCAGGGAACCTGGTTCTACTGACACAGGTTAGTAGTTTCTCTGTTCTCTCATGCACAATTTTGAATGGTTAAAACAGTGACACGTTACCATAGTGTCAGTTTCTTTTTTTTTCTAACTTTTGAACCAAAGAGTCTCACCCGTTAGGAAGCGACCTGACTCCCAAAACTGCCGCCTTTTCTTAACCGGTCCCTCATCCCTCTTAAATACATCCATTCACCATCACTATCACTAATATTCACATCAAAACTTCAATTTTCCCTTTTTCTCTCTTCAAACCAATACTCTCTCCTCTTCAACTCACTGTTTCCCACCATGTCTGAACACTAGGAAACCCCAAATATTCCAAGTGTCACCCTCATTGAGTCTTCACCTGGTACAACACCAATCATAGAGCCCTCACTCACCACAATAACCAGCCTAAACTCTAAGGCAGAGTCACCACCACCCTCTGCTTCCTCTCCTACCCAATCGAGTACTAGTTCTCATCGGAGTCACAAAACTTCAACTCCTAAAATGTTTGTGTCTTCAAATTCTCCTCCTGTCTCGCCGGAAAAAATGGGTGAAAAGGATATAGATAAAGAAGAGGAAAATCAAGAGATCTCCAGTCTTCCTATGGAAGAAGGCTCTAATGTAGACCAAGCTGCTGGTCAATGCTGAATCAACAATGTCAGTCCCTTGTCTTGATTCCACGGGTAACACTCCTCCTTCTCATGCGTTTTTCATGGAGTTACAAGAAAAAGAAGCAATAGAAAACATGTTGTCTATAGCTGCTGAAGGGGGTATTATCGAGGGCGGTGAGGATGTGTTTAATACTCAGGGGCAAGAAACTAGGATCTTGATGGACAATAGGGAGCTTGTGCCTATTGAACCATCTGCACCAAACAGTGCTACTAGGGCACCTAGTTTATGACCCGATCCCTCCTTGGAGGATCCAACTCAGGAGTCCTCTCAAGAACCTCAGGTCAGTACTAACCCTGCTCCCTCTCCTCACTTCTATGTTAAGCCTCTGTCTGTGGTTGTGCCTGAGATGTGATCTGTATCTGAAGAAGAAAATGGGGATAGTGAAGAGGTGACGATGATATAGTGATTGCTAGTTTTATTTGGTCTAGGCGTAGACCAGTTTTTACTCAAGAGCCAACTCCTAAAAGACCTACTATAAGCTTGCAGAAGAACGAGGCTCTTGAGTCTGCTATTAAGAAAAGCCAGGATAATCAAAGGAGGAGGAAATTGGTGAAAGATGGGAAAGCTGTGAACGAGAAGTTAGTGCATGTTGTCCCTGTGGATGACGACGTGGAAGAGGAACATGGTTCCCTGACTCGCAAGCTCTCATAGAAGAACATTATCTCCAAGTCTAAAAGGAGATCCTTTGTGAGTTCTGAGAGTCTGAACAAGGTTGACGATGTTATCTCTAGTGAAAATTTAGTGGAAGAATCTACTGACAAGTTAGTGGAAGAATGGTGACAAGGTGGTGGAAGAATTAAATGAAAGTTTGTCTAAGAAGACTTTGTCTGTGAAGTTTGTTCAGAAGGGAAAAAGTGCTCGCAAACCTGTAAAAAGGAACGTTGACACCGATCGCAAATTGCAAATCTGGGAAAGAAAAATTGAAAATTAGAAGGTACTATGGGGAAGTACATTTGTCCCTGACATTTTGGAGATGGCTGGAATACAACAATTGGTTGAAATCTGTGAATTTCAACAGTGGACACACTTGTTCACAGGTGATGCTCCCAAAGTGTATGAGGAGGAAGTGCGCAGCTTCTATGCTGACTTCTTCAAAGTTGAGGATGACCATATCTGCATGATGGTGAATGGGGTCTATTTTGTGATGGAATCTGTTGTGCTTGGGTCTATTCTAGATGTGCCTGCTGAGGATTGTCTTCAATTCAAGGCTCTTTCTCTTCAAATTTTAGAAATGCTATCGTTAAGGATAAGGCAGTCTAGTAGGGGGAACGGGTACACAAGAAGGCTCTCCTTCCAGTGTACTAATTTCTGTTTGAGATGGTGAATAAGGTTTTTCTCCCTCGTGATGAGAGAAAGTCCATTACTTCCAGCGTATGGAAGCACTGGATAGCTACACCACCATCAACCTGCCTGGTATTATGATCGAGCACATGCAGAAAGTGGCAGAGTTCAAGGATGGCAACCATAGGCTGCCTTATGGGTTCCTTCTCACCAATGTGTTTGAGTTTTTCAAAGTACTTCTGGGAAAAGCCAAGGTGGGCACTCGTAAGCAAACCTTCTCCAAGACAACTCTCGAAAAGTGTGATTGGAGGAGTTAGAAGCACTTCTACCATCTCTTAGTTGATCAACACCCAGAACAATGCTACGGATGAGATTAGGAAGTTGAAGGTAAGGAATGCTAAACTTGAGGGTCAGCTCAGTCAGCTCCAGGAGGCACCTGGTTCTAGTAGCTCTCAAAGCACAGAGGTTGCTCGTCTGACCAAGGAGAATGTTGATCTCAAGCAACAAGTTGAGGACCTAAAGGAGAAACTTCTCAATGAGAAAATGTCAGCGAATGCTCGAATGGATTTGGTCCTCAAAGCCCTTGCCTCTTCCTCTAAGCCCTCCCCTTCTAGTGCTCCCTAAACAGTGTCCCCTCCAATGTCAAGTTTTAGTGTTTGTTTCTTATGTTAGTTTCTGATGATGTTGTGGTTGGTACTTGTTTTTTTTTTTCTGTTTTGAATTGTGGATGGTTGTTGGCAACATTGAAACTGCTCCCTGTCTTAAAATCCAAATTGTTTAATGAAAGCTTCTCCCTTTTTGTTGTATATACATTGCTCTTATGTTTCTATCTTCTCATGTTTGTGTGCACTCATGTGGCATGAGTTAACCAAACTGGACTTCTTTTTGTTTCNGGATAGGTGTAGTCATTTCTGGTTCTTAGGGAGAATTTCAATTATAAGTTTGTGTTGGCCCAAGAAATTGAATGGTTTTGAAGATTGAAAAAGGAACTCAAAGATGAACCAGGTCCATCACTAGAGACATAGACACATGCAGAGTTAAGGCACGCGAAGTGCACATGTTGGAGATAAACGAAATCTGGGAAATAAAGAGATATCTCCTGATCGAAAAGATTGCAAAATGATAAGGAGAAGGACTCCTTAATCAGTAAGAACAGAATCAAAGATAAGGAAGGATTCGAGGAGTTGGGATTAACTAGAACTTTTCCACCGAGGAAGAGTAGCATTAGAACTCTAATAAATCCCTCGTCTACTAATCCTATATATTGCAGATTGTTCTTAGTGTACAGGTACGCGCAAAAGCAGAAGTTAAGCAAGAATTGAGAGCAAAATTAGCAAGCCAATTTTTCAAGCAGTTCGTGTGATATTTAAGTGTGCGACTCTGAAGCTACTTGAACCAGATAAAAGAACCAGTTCCAATTGTTGTCTTTTAGTCTAGTTACTTGTAGTAGGTGATTTCAACTTGTACCTTTTCATATTTATCTAGAAGCGTCTGTAATAGGTACTGTGTGTTTTCAAGTTATAGCTAACTTGGAGTTTGTCGCAAATAGCTAGAGGCTAGTTTGCCACAAAGGGATTATAGGTAATCCTAGGTTTACAAAAGAGTTTTTGTAAATGTTGTTTGGCTCACTGATTTAGTAAAGAGTTTAGGAAAATCCTACTGGGAAGTAGGTCGTGGTTTTTCACCTTTGAGCCAGGTGTTTTTCCACGTAAAAATATTTGTGCTCTTTATTTTCTGTATTTATTATTCCGCAAACAGTAGAGGTTGGAACACATAGAAGAACCTAATCNTCAACTGCTAGGCCTCCACTCTTCAATGGCCAGTACTACTCTTGGTGGAAGAACAGGATGAGAGACCATATAATTGGAGAAGGCTACGAACTATGGGATATTGTTACTGATGGTCCTTTGTCCACCATGAAGACAAATGCTGAAGGAATAGATATGCCAAAGACAAGAGTTGACTGCACTTCTGAGGATTTGAGTAAGTGGGACAAAAATGCCAAGGCCAAGAAGTGGCTTGTGCGTGGACTTGGTCCAGATGAGTACAGCTGAATTCAAAGTTGTACCACTGCCAACGAAATTTGGGACACTTTGCAAGTGGCTCATGAAGGAACTTCTCAAGTGAAGAGATCCAGAGGTACTCTACTATATTCTTAATATGAGAATTTCTCTATGAAGGAAGGAGAGACCATTCAAGATATGTACACTAGGTTCACTACATTGACTAATGAACTGAAATCTCTTGGAAGGACTCTTCTTGAGGAAAACAAGGTTGAGAAGATTTTGACAAGGGTTCTTCCAGTCTTTTGGGAGAGCAAGATCACTGCAATTCAATAATCCAAAAATATTGCAACTCTCAAACTAGATGAGCTAATTGGACATCTTACTGCCTATGAACTTAGAAGGCAGACAATGAGGATGGATGCTCCCAAGAAGAAAATGAGTCTGGCACTGAGAATCACTGAAGGAGCAGATTTGGAAGAGGACGAAATGGCTATGATCACCAAGGATTTCAAGAAATATCTTATGAGAGGAAAGGGCTCCTCAAGAAACTTGTCTTGATTTAATATTACTATTATGGTCCTATTGAGTCCAAATTATTCCATAAATAGCCAAATTAGAACCTTTTTGTTATTGAAATTATAGCCCATGCATATAATTTTCATGTTATTTTTACCGGAAATTAGTCCATTGTATTTTTAAATACTAAATAATTACTTTTAAAACATTTCCATGCATAAAATCACTTTTGTAATTAGTTAATTATTTCACAATTTTTATTCAATTGCTTTGGGGTATTTAACAAACAACCTTTTTAATTTCAATTTTAACCCAAAACTAACCTGACCAATGCCTGAATATCAACCCAATACCCCTTATAAATTAGCCCAAACCCTTTGAGCTCAAAACCCCAACCTGCCCGACCCAATAACCTTAAGCAAACCTGGTCGTTGATCATTTTTGATCAACGGTCCAGGTACCCCCTTTATTAATTAAACCTAAAGACTACCCTCCCAAACCCCTCATTTCCCTCTTATCACCCCGTCATCACCCCTTCCCGTTCTCTCTCAAACGCTCTCTAGCAAAACCCTAATTTCCCCTGCCGTCACCGGCTTACGTGCTATTCCATGGTGTTTCTTCATCATCTCAGGCCTATACTGGCCTCCTACATGTTGTGGTTCATCAGTTTCCTAGATCCTTGAAAAGATCTCAAGGGACCTAGGCGGTCTGGTTTTCACTTTTGATTTCTTTGCCTGTTTCAGGCTGTTGCTCGATCATGAGTAAGAAACCTCTTTTATTTTGCTATGAATCCATAGTTTTCTAGGTCTCTGTTCTCGTCTCTGTTATGCTTTCTAAAAACCCTAATTTATTATCTTCGATCTTCTCAGATATATATGAATCGAGTAACACATGTTTTCCTTGAAAGTTTTTTGGTTCCAACTGATTTCCTATTTTTCCAAAACTAGGGTTTACTATGAGTCATTTTCTCAAAGGGTTTTCTGATTTTTAAATGCTTAATCGTTTGTTCTTAAGTGTTCTTCATTGATTTATGCTAAGGTCGCTTAAACCCTAGTCGATTTATGTGAAACTCTGATTTTCTATTTCTTGCTTCGATTCTAAGTTTTTCAATATTACCAGTCATATTGATTCACTCTGTATCTTTGACTTACACGATTTTCCTTTGTCAAATCCAGTACCCTGTGATTTTTTCCCTAACTAATCTCTATTAGGGTTTGAATCAGTTTTTCGGCTAATTCCTATGTGTTTATGAAATTTTACTTAGTTTATTAATGGGGGGTTGATATATTCTTTCCATAAATCATTGTCACTTTGAAATTTGGCTTATTGATTTGCTCTGATTTGTATGCCTAAGTCTTTCCTGTTTCCCTGTTTACGACTTTAATTAGTCATTCTTACCTTATTTGATTACCTGTATATTTACTGATTCCTTTACATGATTCTTTCCTTAATTAGACCCCTGATTATTTTATTCTGTACTCTTTATTTGGTCTGATTTAAACCTCTTGCCTAATTAATCCTTGTCCTTACCGTTAGGTAATTACCCTCAATTAAGGGAAAACTATACTGATTTGGCGTGTGAATTGCTTCAGTGATTTCCTTAATTGCTGAGTGATTGATCTCCTTTACCTTATTTTTTTTGGCTCTTAACGACTATATATACTCTCCTCTATTCTCACTTCTGAGACACCAACACTAGTTGGAGAAACTCTCTCACACTTAAAAGCTCTCTTTGTTCTCCTCTGTTACTTGCAATCATTCACTAATCTAGTCGGCTGTAAGCCAAGGTATTGACCCAAGTCACTGCATGGTTTTGAAGATTGACAAATGCATACCCAGTTGAACCAGGTCCATCAGGGCAAATATCTCGAACAAACCAATCAGCACAAGAACCGTACATGCACAGGAGATAAACATGATCTGTGAATTATCCATGAACTAAGAGGTTGTCTCCTAATGCGAAAAGGTTGCAGATTGATAAAAGGTTAGAGTTCGAGTTCAGCAAGGACAGAAACAAAGGAAGGAAGTTGAGATAAACACAAACTCTTCCACCAAGGAAGAGTTGCATTAGAACTAAACAAGAACATCTCAACTTCTGGCGCTATATAATGTTGAAGTATTCNTCCTAATGCGAAAAGGTTGCAAATTGATAAGAGGTTAGAGTTCGAGTTCAGCAAGGACAGAAACAAAGGAAGGAAGTTGAGATAAACACAAACTCTTCCACCAAGGAAGAGTTGCATTAGAACTAAACAAGAACATCTCAACTTCTGGCGCTATATAATGTTGAAGTATTCCTACTGAAGAATTAATTCGCACAAAGATAGAATTGAAGCAAGAACTGAAAGAAAAATTACCAGAGAAATTTTGCAAGAAGAATCCTTGTGCGACACAAAGGCTATTGACCAGCTAGAAGAACCAGTTCCATCTGTTTGTCTTTCGAGTCTAGTTGGTTGTAGTAGGTGACTTAATATTGTATCTTTCAGCTTTATTAGAAGCAATTGTAATAGGTACACACTGTTCAAGTTAGAGTTAACTTGAAGCTTGTCGCAATTAGCTAGAGGCTAGTTTGCTACAAAGGGATTAGAGTTAGTCCTAGGTTTACAAAAGAGTTTATTTTGTAAATGTTGTTTGGCTCAGAGTTGTAGTGAAGAGTTTGGGAAAATCCTACTGAGGAGTAGGTCGTGATTTTTTCACCTTTTGAGCCAGGTGTTTTCCACGTAAAAATCTCTGTATTTTTACTTTATTGCATTTATTATTCTGCACCAGTAGAAGTTGGAACACCAAGAAGAACTAGGTTCTTCTATTGAGACAACACTCAAAAATTGGACACCACACAAATCACTCCCCTCTTGTGTGGTATTGACGTATAAAACATCAATTGGTATCAAAGAGGGTTATCCTTGAAAAGGCTAACATCTTGGAAAAGATCAAAATGAGTGCACCACCTGGAAACTGGGAGGGTCAATCAACTGCAAGGCCACCATCTTCAGTGGCCAGTATTACTCTTGGTGGAAGAACAGGATGAAGGACTACCTGATTGGAGAAGACTATGAACTATGGGACATAGTCACTGATGGTCCTCTAGCTACCATGAAGAAGACTGCTGAAGGTGTAGATGTACCAAATACTAGAGTTGACTGCACTGCTGAGGATCTGAAGAAATGAGAGAAGAATGCAAAGGCCAAGAAATGGCTAGTGTGTGGACTAGGTCCAGATGAGTATATCAGAATCCAAAGCTGCACCACTGCCAAAGAAATCTGGGATACCTTGCAAGTAGCCCATGAAGGAACATCTCAGGTAAAAAGATCAAGAGGTACTCTTCTATACTCACAGTATGAAAACTTCACTATGAAAGAAGGAGAGACAATCCAAGAGATGTACACAAGGTTCACAACTTTGACAAATGAACTTAAGTCTCTTGGTAGAGTCATTCTTGAAGAGGACAGGGTAGAGAAGATCCTGACAAGGGTCTTACCAATCTC
>ML368247.1:88006-103226 GCA_005239525.1 Nicotiana knightiana | reverse complement strand
TTTAACCAAAGAATTAGACCCTTTGACTAAAGCTTATTTTTAAGATGAATACGGGTTACTGATAATCAAGGTAATGGAGAAAAATGAATAATAGACAATATTGAATAAATATAGAAAATCGAAGTTGATTGTATTCGAGAATCATATACCTTTACAAGCTGTATTCTCCTCCCTTATATATGAGATTCTTATAACGTACGACTCTTGCTATGGTTACTCATTAATGACTAATTATGACATTAATGAGGCGTTACAAAGGATAATGGTAATTGGGGTTCGGTTACATAACGTTCGAGTAATCAATTGTGGGTCCTTGAATCTGCCCGTAGCTTTGTCTAGATACATTCTGACCGTGTCTCTCTCCCGTTTTGATCAAGTTGAGTTTTCCGTGGCTGATAAGTTCGTGGGTTTACTGAACCGTGCCTCTTTGTACCGTACCTCTTCAAAGAATCACATCTAGTTGTTGCGTTTTCCTGTGTCCACGTGACTGGATGAGTTGTCAAAAGCTGGCTTACGTGCGAAACTCTTTTTTACCAATACATTATCGACAAGATTAAGGAGGTCTAGAGTTATGATTTCCCCCATTGTCGAAATCTCCTCCGCTACGTTTCCTATAAATTCACATAAGTATTCTCTACCGATCGTGAGTACGTGCCATAGTGCTCTCTTGAGAAACTACCACCATTTACTAGATGTATTCTCTCGAACTACACTAGCTGGCACTAATTCACGGCTCACTACGATCACACTAAGGTTGCGTTATTTCTAATTTTGCTTTTAAACCCTCCGTATTAATCTCTCACACACGTTAGGAGTAGTGTTGTTAAACAACTACCTAAATGTGCACTCTTTTTCCAGCAATACACACTAAATAGGCATAGTCAATTGATGGTCATTCAATCAACATCAATAAACACGTAGTTGAACAAGTAGAGAAATTCAACGGCTCAATTATATAAAAATATAAAAAAAAGTTATCCTACAAAATGTTCCATCAAAATTCTAGATAAGAAATTAGTTATTCATAATAATATGCACAACTAACAAACTAAAATTCATAACCAATAATGGAAATAGGAAGAAGAAAGTGAAAAACTCTTAGAAGAATTCTCCGCCTTGCTCCTAGCGTGTTCTTGCCTCCCCGAAGTCTTCTCTCCTTCTAAAGTAGTGTCTCCCCCTCAAAAGCACGTTTTGGGATGTATTTATAGAGACTAAGGTTTGTATGGGGTGAATTCCTTCTTTAATTTCGGATTGGAGAAGCTCGTTTCTTCTGCTCCGGTCTCCGTCTGGCGAAGTGAACCTCGCTTAGCTGTCCGGGACTTTTCAAGTCTATTCTGCTCCAGTTCCGGTCTGACGAAATGAACCTCTATTCGTTGTCCGGGACTTTTTTCTTCAGCTTTTTTTTCACCAATTTTTCTCCTATTTGATCATTTTCCGCATAAGTTTATTCCTACACATAAGAAACATGTAATGAACATATTTTCACTTCAAAAACGGTATGAACTCTCGCAACTCACACAAGAAATAATACATAAACACACTCAAAACATGCATATTCATCCTTTATCAGTTGCTTCAATGTATGTAATATTCAAACTGGGTAAAAGAAATCAGTGCTCAAATTTTGTGAATGGGTTGAGCTTCCTTGTTATGCAGGTGCATGGAGTAAAGAAATATTACGAGTAAACATTCTAATCTTAGATACAGATGATCCAAGGTTCGAAATATGATGCACGATTTATATTAGGCTGAATAACATAGTAAGCCATAGTACTTGTTTTAGTTTGATATCCCAGTCAACCTACTTTACATGTTTTCATCCCTACACTTTATTTGATCAAAGCGTATATTTTTAAACCCCTTTGACCATAATATTATCTCACTAGCTTGACGTCATTTTTTATGTTATATCTACTAAAAATACTTAGTATATGCTCTTTCCTTACAGAAAAAGAAAAGAAAATAAATGCCTCCATCTCATCTCCCTTCTCTCAAATTAGCGCCACGTTGTGCTTAGCAGAGCTCAGTTCAGTGCCGTCTCCATCTCCCTTCTCCGTTCCCATCTCTCTTCTCCATCTCACCATTCCGTCAATGAATAATCATTTGAATATATTTACTTTTTTTATTTTCTTACGGAGACTATCTTCAACAGTTGAACCAAGACTAGTAGCATTTGCACTATTAATTTCTCTTTGCTTCTTCTTAGCATATTCAACAGCTGAGCAAACAAGTCTGCTGAAGTCTTTTTTGCTAGAAAGATCTAATGCTAGCATTCTTGAACAACAAACCATTTTCTTGTTCTGTTCTTGAAGCTTTGCAACTTTTTCAAGTGTATTAATTAGATGATTCTAGATTAAATACGGATCAAGAAGTAAACTTGTATTCTTCTAATGAGGAATACAGAATAGTTCATAACAAGTTTGAAGAGGTTAAGCGGTGGGTTATAGGAGCGGGTCAGGGTCATCGGGTATTTTAAAAGATTCGGGTGAGTTTTAATTTAATACAAATAATACACATCGCAGGTTAATAAAATGCCACATGGAGAAGTTAAAGTAACAAAGTTGACCATGTTAGGCCTGTTAGATATAGGGGTAGTTTGAGCCCAAAAAAAAACCTTGGGTATTTGCAGACTAAAAGGTTAATAGAGAATATTTTTGAGTCATTTTCAATATATTAGGGGTACTTCGGGCACTTTTTCGTTTGATTTTTATATTTCTTAATCAAAATTATTATATTCGCTCGCTTTTAGAGATGTGTAACTACGCACTTTGTCTGACTCAAAAAATAAATACCTATTAAGCTTGATCAACGATCCTAAAGGTTTCAAATATAAAGTTTGATCAAGTAAAAATATATGGATAAAAATGAGTGAAGTAAGGGAATCAAAATATCAAATCGGAACAAGTATATAGGTCTACTAGGCTATTCGGTCTATATATTAATTAATATTGCAAGATGTCTGTCGTCATGGTGGGTTGGTAATTGACGTACATATAATTTCCAGAGTCATTCATACGCAGAGACGACTTTATGTTGATCACTGGACCTCGTAAATATCATTGTGTGTGTATACACACTAACGAGAGTATATTCAAAAAATAATTATGTTAAATAACTTAGTATCACGAATCATAAATTTTTTTATGGTGTATTGTTTGAATAATTGCTCAAATTTTCTTACCGCAGTAGTATATTCATCAGTCGATTTGATACGATTTTCGGCTTTTTACTTTTCTATTTAGATTTGTGCAGTTCGGTAACTTTAACATCATTCTTTAAAGTTATATTCTACTAATCAAATTTGTAATCATGATTTTTGAAATTAATTTTTCAGACTTAAGAAAAAAAGAAAAAATATTAAAAGAGAAGAAATTAAACCAAACATTCTAAAACAAGACTCTCATTTTTCGCTTGAAAAGAAAAGTAAATTAAGAAAAAAGACATAATCGTATTAGAAGCCAAACATTATGAATCAGTATTAAATTTAAAACCAATATATTCGTGATCATTCAATTAATAAAATTAAATTTAGGATAAAATATTTCTTATCATGGCTAATACTAGTGAATTACACATTAACTAAATGGTCTGAGCAATGTTTTTATCAAGCCACTAATTTGGACTGAGTCTTCCTTTGTTTTTTTATTATAAAAAAAAGTATTTTTAGATAGTAGAAGATTCATTAAGTATTTGATAAAATAGAGTTACAAACACTCGAAATTTAATTTTCTAAAGCGAAATGTTATAACTTTTGAAAACAAAGCAATTGAAAAAAAGAAGTTTTAAAGAATTCTGTAACATGCCAATAAGTCATTGATGGTACATAATAAAGGTTCATTTCTTATGAATGAATGTCGTGTTTCAGTTTAAAATTTGATTCTTAATTGATTTATATAAATTTATTCTATTAGAATTTGTGGAGGACGTGGCAGATGAAGAAAAAGACAAACATATTAATGAAGTGAAGTTTATATCCTTCTAGAATTTGTCTTGATATATAATATACTGATGAATATGCAATAGTCTACATGTTAACAAAGAAAGTCTTTAGAAATCTATACATCATCATTACAAGTTAAAACAGTAACAACTGATTCTACAGGTATGATGCAGAATAATACATGTGATTGGTTTAATTTGTTTGATATTAAACACAGCTCTTAGTCCTTTCGGCACGGCATAAAATAAAGGCGGTTCTTGTTGCGGGTTTATCATAGCATTTTCAAAGTAGCCAATTCTTGCGATGAAGAGTCCTTTCACATCTGGAAGACTAAGCTTCGACAGAATAAAATAGCAACCATTAGACATGGCGAAATGCACCAAATAAAGATCAAAATTAAGACGGAATGGGTCAAATATATTCATGTACTATGAGAAAAGATTTAAATATACTCCTCGTCATATGGTTTAAATATATTCATGTTGCAATACTATTAGTTTAAATATACCCTCTTTCATTAATCATACGTGACACTGATATTATGTGAGGTGGATGTCACGTGGCATGCCACCTCAATGCTCATAACCCGTTTACCCCTTCCTTCTACTTTCTTCCCATTATTAAAATTTCCTTCAAGGAAAAACAAACATAGGGGAGGAATAAAATGGGTTAGGGGTGCTAAGGTGACATATCAAGTGGTATCCACCTCATCAAATGTCAGTGTCGCGTAGGATTGGATGTCCACCTTAAACAAACTTAATGGAAGATGGCTATATTTGAACCAATAATATTACGGTAGGGATATATTAGGATCCAAAGTATAACGAGTAGTATATTTAAACATTTTCTCATAGTACAAGAGTATATTCGGTCCTTTTCCGAAACTAAAATCGGGGCTATCACATCACTATTAATTTCAACCCCAATTTTTAGCTTCTTTGAAACATACAAAAGATGCCATTTTGACGCCCAAAAAATTGTCCAGAACTGGAAATCTATCCCTTTGGATCACCACCAAAACAAGTCTCTACCTTCAACGAAAGTAAATCTCTATACAACTGGCTGTCTAAAAGTTGGTGTGAAGTATAATGAGCAAATTGCATTTGGTCGTTTTAAGTACATAGAGAAAAGAAAGCAATAGAGACATTTTGGCTTAACTTATCTAAAGTAGCTTAAATGCATCAATTGTTGAAAAATACTTCTTCTTTTACATTTGCTTATTTGCTCGTAATAATAAATTTGAACTATTCATATCTTGTACAAAATCTCCAAAATCATTCATTTAAATATTCATGACTCTTTCATATTTACCACCATTCTTTGTTACGACTACACCACCACCACCACCACCAACCACTCAATCGCCAACTTAAAATCATTAAGACGTCATTCATTTTAGATATTAAGTCTGTATTTTTTCTTTTTATCTCTCTTCTTTCTTCTGTAATTTTTTGAGATTAGTTTCAAAACTAAATAGATAATTTATGTTTTGATGCAAGTTGAAATTTAGCAGACATGGTTAAAGATTAGTTTCAGAAAATTTTGGTCACTTTAAAATTATTATTTTTGGTAACAAGTGTGAATATTACCATTGATAACAACAATTAAACAATACACCTACAAAAGCACCTAACTCCTCATTAACAGTAGAGTTAGTTCTTGGATTGACTAGTTGCAAAGTAATCTTTGAGTAAAAATCCCACATCTTTGTGAAAACAAATCCATCCTCTCAACTATATCCTTCTTAATTTGTGTAACTATCAGCTCTGTCTCTACAGTTGCTCCTTCAAAAAATTTCCTATTTCTACCTCTCCAAATATGATATATCATGGCTTCCCATAATGCAGCTGCCACCTCCTTTTTGAATCTCTTCCAATACTTTCTGTTGATTTCTTCTAGTCCTTGCTGCACCTCTCCAGCTTGCATGTGCAATCCCAACCAATTTAGAAGACCTTGCCTAATGTCTTGGGTTCTAGTACAATCAATAAACAAGTGTTGAACTGTCTCATTTTCCTGGGCATTACATAAACAGCAGCTAAAATCCTCTACAAGAACATGTAATTTTTGCAATCTCTCCTTTGTAAGTAATCTTCCTTGAACAGCTAACCATGTGATAAATCTATGCTTTGGTTGAGCAATTGTATTCCAAATGAGCTCTGTGTTTGCTAGTCGATTATGGCTTCCAACAATAGAGTAGTTGCCATTAGAAATTAGTTTATACCTCCCCTGATCATACCATTCCTTCATATCTTCTTTCAAGGAGTTGAGTTTTCTCCAATACCAACTACTATCTTGAGGAGCTTTGTGTGTCCATATGTTTACATCAATTTTCATATATATGCAATGAACCCATTTCACCCAAAGTGAAGCTTTATGCTCCACCGATTGCCATATTAGTTTTCCAACTGATGCTATATTCCAGTTCCTACACCCTTTTATGTTTAAGCCTCCAAACTTCTTTGGCCAGCTTAGTTTTTCCTATGAAACAAGTGATATTTTCCTTTTTTCCTCTGAACTACCCCAAAGGTAGTCCCTGCACTTTTTATCTACTTCCTTCAGAACACTCTGTGGCAATATAAAGATGGAGCCCCATAAGCTGTGGATTGAGAATAATACTGCATTAATCACTTGAAGTCTCCCTGCGTATGAAAAATGTTTGGAGTATGTGTAGGTGATTCGACTGGTTATCTTCTCTATCAATTGATAACACTCCATTTTACTCCATTTCTTTGGGGACAGTGGCAGACCAAGGTATCTAATAGGAAAAGACCCCTGCAAGAACTCTGTTATTGCAAGTAATTGCTCATTTAGCTGGTCATCAATACCAGCCATAAAGATATTGGATTTCTCCATGTTAGCAGCTAAACCAGAGACTTTGTTGAAATGTGTCAGTGCTTCATTACCCTTCTCACTGATCCTACATCACCTTTACGAAAGATCATTAGATCATCGACAAAAATCAAGTGAGTTAATTATTTGAGTTGCTTACACATGGGATGGGATTTGAAATCTGGTAATTAAGTCACTCATACTTTTAAGGATTCTAGATAGGTATTCCATGACTAGGACAAATAGTAGAGGAGATATAAGGTCCCTTTGCCTTAGTCATCTTTTACCCTCAAAGTAACTATAGCTTGACCCATTGACATTCACTGAAAACTTAGTGGAAGTCACACATGTCATGATCAAATGCATGAATTTTCATGGGAAGCCAAACCCTATCAGTACTTCATGTAGGAATTTCCAACTCACCATATTGTAAGCCTTCCTTAAGTCTATTTTCATCAAGCATTTTGGAGAGGTTCTCCTATTATAATGCCTCAGTATATCATGGCAAATGAGGACATTGTGCAACATAGATCTTCCTTGTACAAACGCAGACTGATTATCAGCTACTATATGTTGTATAACACTCTGTAGGTTATTGCACATCATCTTGGAGATGCCTTTGTACAACATATTGCGACAAGCTATTGGCCTAAACTGATTAGCATACTTAGGTACACTTACTTTTGGAATTAAAGCAATGTTTGTAGCATTTAGTTGCTTTAGCAGTTTACCACTTCTAAAGAATTCTATTATTGCTCCTGTGATGTCTTTCCCTATAATACTCTAAGCAACCTCAAAGAATCCACTGCCATAGCCATCTGGCCCTGGGCTCTTGTTGCTATCTATTTGGAAAATTGCTTTCTTGACATCCTTGTCCTCAAAAGGCTTGAGTAAGTTAAGTTGAATCTCAGATGTGAGTTTTGGCCCATTACATAAAATTCCTTGTAGTGCTAATGCTCTTTAAGTTGCTTTCTTACCTAGTAGGTCCTGATAAAAGTCTAAAAATAATTGAGCAATGGCTTCTAGATCTGACTGCTATTCTCCATTTGCATCCTTCAACTGTGGGGTGGCTTGTTTAAGTTTTTTATGTTTAATGATTGAGTAGAAGTACCTAGTGTTGTCATCTCCCAGTTTTATCCAAGTAGCTTTGCTTTTCTGTTGTAGGTACATTTCTGCAAGATAAGATGAGTGTCTGAACTTTGGATACTTCTCCTTTTCTATTAATTGCAACTCTGAATTCAGAAGGTCTTTCTGCAGAAGGCTTTGTGCAAGTTTTAGTGCTGCTCTATCTTCATTCGCCTCTGTTTTAATATTCTTGAAGTATTGTCTGTTTATGTTCTTCAACTACTTTTTCAGCATCTTTAATTTCCTTACCACCTGGAACATCTGACAACTATCAATATTAGTTTCCCAACAATCCTTCACCTTGTCATTGAACATAGGATGTTGGCCCCATACATTGCAAAATTTGAATGATTTCCTAACTTTATGTTTCTCTTCTTTGAGTGTTATTTTCACAGGTCTATGATCATTGATGCCTTCTAAGAGGAATTTGGCCTTACTTGGAGGCATTAAGTCAAGCCATTCCCTAAAATAAAGACCCAATCAATCTTGGATTAAATCCTTTGTTCATGTCTGTAATTACAGGTGTATCTACTTCCTTGATATGGAAATTCAACGAGTCCACATGTTTCAATACTATTCTGGAACTCCATAACTTCATTCCAAGTAACCAGATTACCTCTAATCCTGTCATCCATTGTGAGTACAGAGTTTAAAGTCACCTATTAGCATCCATGACACAGTGTAACCAGTAGATTGGCTAACTATGATATTCCATAAATCTCTCCTCTCCTCCCTTGTATTAAAAGCATAGACAAAGGAGATAACAAAGTGAAATTCCAGAGGTATGTAGTACGCCTCACATGCAACCATTTGTGCTGTAGTACTAACTGGAGTGATTTTGTAAAATTCAAGCCTCCATGTGATCCAAATCCTTCCATTGTAATATGTATTTAAGTTGGTAGTATATTGCCACCCACTAAACATTTTACTTTATACTTGCTCCATTTTCTCTTTTATTTTTGTTTCTAACAGACCAATTAAGCCTGCCTTTTCTTCATTGCAGAAGAGTTTGACATCTTTTTGCTTATTAGGGCCATTTGACCCTCTTACATTTCATACAAGGATATTATCCATTCCCAGAGTGTGGAATGGACTGGCCTCCCACACTCCTTACAGCATCTGCTTGAGTTTTGCTAGAACCCTCTGCGATATGTGTTGCTGGCTTTTTCTTGTTCTTTGTGCACAGGCTTAGGAGCATTCTTCTTCCTACATACTTCCTCTACATGTCCATATTTTTTGCAATAGTTGCATAATGTTGGCTTTCTGTCGTAAGCTACTTTTTGCTCTATCACATTTCCTTTTTCATTCCTAAACAACACAATATCTGGTAAATCTGCTTTCCTATCCACTTCACTAACATTCTAGTAAAACTTAAGCCAACCTTCTTTTCTGTATTTTGATCAACCATCAATAGCTTACCTACAAGGCTGCCTATTTTGCTCAAACCTTTAGGGCTCCAGTACTTGAACTCCAATCCTGGGAATTTAACCTAAATAGGAACTATGTAAAGTTCTTCTCTGGTAAATTCCATGTCAGGGTTCCAAGCCTTAACTATAAATGGATTATTGTCGAAATGGTATATTCCTCCCTATATTGCCTCATCTTTCCCCGTGGCATTCTCAAATTTGACTAGGAGAATCTCATTTTTAAGAATGATAATATTGTTAATCCCATGTTCCCCCCACAATCTTTGCACATACCCCTGAATAATTGCAAAGGGAGGATGTGCACCTAGAGCATAGCATACTGATGATAGGCTATAATTAAGTATTTTAGTCTCTTATTACACTCTAATTTACTGCATTTTAGTTGATTTTGAGCTTTAATCGCTAGTATTTTGCACTAATTGTGTGTTTTATGCCTTGTAGGAGTGATTTCGAGATATGTAGATGCTATGGAATGAATTTAAGTGATTTGGAGCTTTTAAGCCTGAGTAAAAGCCTAATAAATTAAGTCGGAATCGTGCTCGGGGATCAACGGATGACAATTTAGAATGAACGAATAATCGAGCAGGTATATTATGCACTGTCTAGTAAAATGCACATAACATTTCGACCAGAACTCTATTTGGGCTCCACAATATATAGTTGGAAAGATAATTCAAAGGGTTACAACTTTCATGTTTTACGTGTTTTGAAATTTCCAATATAACAGGATGAAAAGTGCATAGCCGCTCACTGACCGCGCATATGGGGCAGAAAGTGTGAAAAGTGCGCGGCCCCGCACGTCCTGTCCTGGAAAAGTTTCCCTTTTCGCGTAGGAGAAGGTATAATTGTTTGGGCCCAACCCTACTTGGTATATATACATAAAAAAATGATATTTTGAGTACTTTTGACACACTTTGGACCTAAGGAGATAAGAATATACTAGGAGCAAGACGGAGAATTCTTCTACGAGTTTTCACTTCCTTCTTCCTATTTTCATTATTGGTTATGAATTCTAGTGTTTTAGTTATGCATAGTATTATGAATAGCTAATTTTTTATCTAGGGTTTTGATGGAACCTATTGGAGGATGATTTTCATGTTACGTTAATATAGATTTGTTGTAGTTTTTCCTCTATTTGTTCAACTACGTTTATATTGTGGTTGGTTGAAGAGCTCTCAATCGACTGTGCCTATTTAGTGTCTATTACTCGGAAGAGAGTGCATATTTAGGTAGTTGTTGGACAACATCACTCCTAACGTATATGAGGGATAAATACGAAGGGTTTAAAGGTGGGATTAGGAATAACGAAACCTTGGTGGGATCCAAGTGAGCTATAACTTAGTGCCAACTAGCGTAATTCGGAAGAATATGTCTAGTTAATTGTGGTATTTACTCGGGAGAGAATTACGACACACAGAAAGATCATGATAGGTAGAGAAAACTAAGGTAAATTTATAGGAAACGTAGCGGAAAGGATTCCGACAATAGGGGAAATCATAACTCTAGACCTCATTAATCTTGTCTCCAATTCTTATCCTTGTTAATTGATAGTTTTACTGCTTTGTAGTATTTGTTAGTTAATTATATAAAAATAAACATTATAATCTTTATAATTAGGAAATTGTTTGGACTTGTGTTTATTAGCGATATTGAACAACTGTAGATAAGCCTTAGTTCTCTATGGGATTCGACTCCGGACTTGTAAATCAGATTATATTTGCAACGACCCCTTAGTTTTTTTTATAAGGCATAGTTGGGCGTGATCAAATTTTGGTGCCATTGCCAGGGAACTAACGGTGTAGCTGCAGGTGTACATATTGCTAGGTTTCAAGTTTGAACTTTTATTTTTATTTTTTGCATTTGATTTTTTTTTTAAAATTTATTTTGTGTTACTTGTTGATTTTGAAAACATGGCATCTTGGAATTGTGAGAGTTTTGATGTTTATAATTCTACTTTTAATCCTCCTTGTGCATATTTTGAAGAAAACCACCCATGGTAATATTATCAAAATATTTCCGAGAGCGAGTTATGTGCACCAACTCAATCTTATATGTGGAATGTATGTGATATGTGTGGTGGTAAACATGATCACTTTTATGGTTGTGCTTATATTTCTTATCTTCCTCCAACCCCTCACTTTGATGGTTCCTCTTTTTCTTGTGAAGTTAATAGGAACAAAGAAACCAGGGATGATGACCTGAAACAGATCAAGGATATGCTACGATGCCTTGTGGAACAAAATAATGAGAAATAACTGCACATACAAAGGCATGATGCTATGATTCGCAACCTGGAGGCACAAGTGAGTCAATTGGTTGAAGCATTTAATGCTCAACAAGCCAATGTTGGGATAGTAGCCAAGAAGAGCATGAAGTAGATACTGAAATTGAGGCTCTAATGGAGGAGGTCAGAGTAGAACACCAATAATCTAACCAACTAGAATTTGAGGATGCCGGTGTTGAAGAAGTAATACTAGAGTCAACCAGGGACGTTGAAGATACAAATTTAGTTGACTTTAGTGTGATTGGTGTTGAGGAAGTCATAAATTTTGAAGTTCATGTATTTGAGCGCGTTGGACCTCATTCCAAACACTTCTCTACATTATGTTCGGATGGTGAAATGGAAATTGATCTGTATGAGCCAATGCAAGAGTTAAAGGAAGAGGTAGATGAGCCCTATATTCTGAAATTTTCAAGGCCGTCTAGGAAAAATGACACTCCTTGGTTGAAAGCCAAAAAGTTCATAAAGTATCATTTAAGTTTTGGCTCGCAACAATTTGTATCACCCCAAGAGCATGATCACAGAGCAGAACCAAAACTTGGGGTCCAATTCATAAGTTCGAAGTGGAGGCAGAAAGTGATTCATGTCGTGCCGCGACGTTAAATCAAGCGCTTGTTGGGAGACAACCCAGCTTTACTGCTTTCTTTTATTTTTTATTTTTTTAATTATATTATGTTTGTAGTGCGATTTTTGATTTTCTAGGAGTATGGAAAGCAAAGCTATTGGAAGGATGCAACATCAAACCAGATGGTTGGAACTAAGTGTGAGGTACCCGCACGAAAGACCGGGCCTGGGAGAAGTCTGAGTACCCCATGAGCTGCTAGTGCTTCGACTTTTGGTCTACCAGGGAGTTTCTTTTAACCTCTTGTATTTATAGGTGTGCATTGAAGACAATGCACAATTTTAAGTGTGGGGTGAGGAGATTGTATGGGTGACTTTCTATGCTATTTTAGTTGTGTTAGTTTAATTGAATAATACTTTTTTTCGATGCTATTTTAACTGCGCTAGTTTAATTGAATAATGTTTTTTTTTCGAAAAATAGAAAAGATTGGACTTTTCTCGACGATGGTTCTCCTAGACAGCTTTCTTGAGGGATTTAAGTCTAAAGAAAAAAAAAAGATTTTCTTTGTAGGTAGTGTAGTAATTCTCCATTGATTTTTCTTTGTGCCGCGGTTCTTTTCCAAGGGTTTTGTTTGAACCGAGTGTAGTTAATTTTATTTCTTTAGGAGTAGGATTCATTGTGAGATAAATTGAATTGAATTAATATCTCTTGACTTTGTTAAGCCTTGAGAATAGTGAGCACTTTGGTTGTGACGCTTAGGCTCAGTTTTTGACTCTTGTATAAGTACCTTAAATTGTATAAGCTTAACTTTGCTTAACTTCTTTGACTAGAGTGTCTTGATGAAACCAATCACGTGTGAGTTGTGTGCCATATGTGTAAGGTTTGATGTCTAGAACTTGCTCCGTGTGTTTGCAAAGCGAAATAGTAATTTTGTTCAGTCTTGGAAGTGATATACGCGTTTCTTTGTTGAGCCCGATATATATAGTTTACCCTCTTAATTGTTATGTAACGTAGTTAACCCCTTTGAGCCTGTAATCTTGTTTCTTTGGCAACCACGTTACAAGCCTTACCCTTTGTTTGAATTAACCATCTATTTGAACTTTTTCACCTCTCATGAGCACTTGAATTGTTATGAACTTTGTAAAAGTTAAAATGTGGGTGGTTGGTTTGGATTTTGAGTGGAACTAATGAAATAAGGAGAAAGGTGCATTGTTTTGAAAAAGTAAGAGCCACTTGAATTGAAAAAGAAAGAAAAGAAAAAAATAGTTGTATTATTGTGAAAAAAAATATTTCTTGATAAGTGATGACTCTTGATGTAATTGTGCTTAAAGAAGTATGGAGTTAATATATATTGATGTGAAGGTGGAGTTATGGTTTCACATAAGTGTGGGGTTTTAAATGTTAAAGCGTATGTATTAAAGTGCTTAGGGAGGTATAGTCACATCTAAATGTATCATATCCGTCCCGCAGCCATTACAACCAAATAAAGTCCTACTTGATCCGAGACTGAATGAGCTCGATTAGTAGAGTAGTACACTACGGGCAAGCCTATGGTGTATCTTTTGTGTCATATGAATGTTATTTCTAAGAGTGAGTGAATACTTTCTATCTTGAGTTCCTAGTATTCTTAAATTTTATTGTGTTGGAACTACTCTCTTTTGTTGTGTGAGGGCACTTGATTTATGAAGGAAAGATAATGTCAGTGACCTATATGTTAGAGTAAGTGCTTGAGTTGTGAATAATGCATGGTACTTGTGAGTCAAATCTTGAGGTGAAGATGTTACGCTTTTGTGCTTAGTCTATTTTAAATATTGTTGGTGTGATGAGTTAGGAGAATTTGTTAAAAATGTCGTGTCTATATAAAATGTAGTCTGATTGCTCGAGGAAGAGCAATCATTTAAATGTGGGGTATTTATGATAGGCTATAATTAAGTATTTTAGTCTCTTATTACACACGAATTTACTACACTTTAGTTGAGTTTGAGCTTTAATAGCTAGTGTTTTACACTAATTGTGTGTTTTATGCCTTGTAGGAGTGATTCCGAGATATGTAGATGCTATAGAATGAATTCAAGTGATTTGGAGCTTTGAAGTCTAATTAAACCCAAGGAATTAATCCGGGATCATGTTCGGGGATCAACGGATGAGAGTTCAGAACGAACGAAGAATCGAATAGGTATATTACTCACTGTCTAGTAAAATACACATAATTTCGACCAGAACTCCATTTGGGTTCCACAATATATGGTTGAAAATATAACTCAAAGAGCTATAACTTTCATATTTTTCGTTTTTTGAAATTACCAACAGAAGAGGATAAAAAGTGCGCAGAAAGTGCGTGGCCGCGCACTGATCGCGCATATGGGGCAGAAAGTGTGAAAAGTGCGCTGCCAAGTGCACGGCCGCGCACGTCTTGTCTGGGAAAAGTGTCCCTTTTCGCATAGGAGAAGGTATAATTATTTGGGACTGACCCTACTTGGTATATATACAGGGAAAAATGGTATTTTGAGTACTTTTGACACACTTTGGACCTAAGGAGACAAGAACACACTAGGAGCAAGACGGAGAATTCTTCTACGAGTTTTTCACTTCCTTCGTCCTATTTTCATTATTGGTTATGAATTCTAATATTTTAGTTATGCATACTATTATGAATAGCTAATTTGTTATCTAGGGTTTTGATGGAACTTATTGGAGGATGATTTTCCTATTACGTTAATATAGATTTGCTGTAGCTTTTTCTCTATTTGTTCAACTACGTTTATATTGTGGTTGGTTGAAGAGCTCTCAATCGACTGTGCCTATTTAGTGTGTATTACTCGAAAGAGAGTTCATATTTTGGTAGTTATTGAACAACATCACTCCTAACGTATATTGATGTGTGGCTAGAATTCGTGATTTTAAGCATTATATCCCTCGCATTTTATGAGCTTTAATGATAAAATACACGTCGTATGTGCCTAATAAGGTTTATTTTATGTGTAGGTGAATTGGAATTGGAAACGGGGCTAAACGGATGCAAATACGTCGAAGAATACGCGAGAGGGGACACCCGG